>JABFQD010000208.1:0-32354 GCA_022817045.1 Psix sp. ZL-2020
CAAAGTACTCTTCAACTATTGGCAATTTTCAAATTTTCAACCCAATTGACTTAAATTTATAGGTCCTAGAAAAAGTTTTTCGTTTCACCAATTGTTTTACTTTAACAAGTTTAGGTTAAATTCTTTTGCGTATGATATTTGTAATAAAAAAGCTTTGAAATACTATCAGAGATAGATTTCAGCACTTCAGCTTTCATAGAAAATTTGTGGGGGCAGTTTTGAAAATTCGGTTATACTAAAACATTTATTTAACACGGCTGATTAAACGAATTTTTAACTATTTGAAACAGTTTTAAATAATTCTCATTACATCCAAATTTCTTATTTGGAAGTCGTTTTTTATCTTATCTGCGTTCTACAGGTTAAAAATTAACAGAATGAACCATTTTAATTTAAGAATTTATATTATTGTTGAATTTATAAACACACAATTTAGATTTATTTATAAAATAGCTAAATAATAACTGTTAACTTTGCGAATAAAATTGGCTGAAAATTTCTTGTATGTAGTCCTTTACACGTACAAAAAACAGTAATGAGCTCAATTTCGGGACAGCAAATTGAATTATTATATAAATTTAGATTTAATTGAAGTTATTATTGTCTTATGAGAATTAAAATTTCAGCTTGATTTTTGAAAGAAATTCTAGAGCTACTAAAACAACTAATAAATACGTATTTAATAACTATTCACCGGGTCACGTGCCTAGAAAATGTGAACCGCGCTATATTTTAACTTACAACAATCTGAACCTCACTAACAGTTATCATCGATATCAAATTAACCACCAGAATTACAATTTCACTATCAAAATTATCCATGTCGAAGTCATCGGAAACAAAATTTTCTAATAAACGGACAACATTACATAGCTCTTCTGAGATCACTTTCACCTGTTTTACCTACGCCTGCTTCTAGCAAGCGTAGCTTGCTTCCGCTTCTGCTGAAGCAACCTCCACAAGCAAAAAATTAGAGTGAAACTCAAGAACTAGAAAGAGCAAGAAAGAAAAACAATGTAGATGTGAAAATTTAACAAGAAATATATAAAAAATTCAGAAAAGTCGAACACATTTGGATTTTTTTGTATAGTAACTATTGGGGTGCTAATTGAGTTACAAATTCAATTTATCATTCATAAAATTCTTTTGTAATTATTTTCATTTTATTCGAAATATATATTTATACATTTTTTTCATTATAAGCTTGAAGTGATTTATATAGTTGGTGAAATCTGAATCACAACTTTTCAGTGGCATTAGCAAAACAAACTTGTATGTAGAATACAAAGGTACTTGTGCACTATACATATGCGTTGAATTTATGCATAATAAACTGTCGGATTGGAATTTAATTAAGCCACCTGCGGAAATTGATTCACAAAAACAAGAAAATAAAATAGGATTGGCAATCAACGAACAAATGGTCTTAAAAATTGCAGATTACCTTAATTTTTTTATATGGTTTTCCAAGGTATTTTAAGATGAAAGTTTGATAGTCTAATAAGACTAATAAGAGAAAGAAGGGTTCGATAAGACTTTAAAAACCTTCTAAAAATTGAGGAATCTTCTAAAAATTCCGGCCGTCTCAGGTACGTTCTTCACCCTAGAGCCGAAAGTTTTGCACCCTAATGCAAAACTTTCTAACTTATTTTTTTTATTGGCCCCTTAAATTTTTTATACATTCCATACAGTCCACTTTAGATCAGGCCCCATTCCATACCTGCCTTTGATAAGCAATTTTTTTTATTTAATCCGAACCGGTATTTCTCTGAATCTGTCAATCTAAGATCCCTCACTCACATAACTTTCCGTCTCTCAGTTCAAAATTCAAATATAATAAATATAGAAAGGTAAGATCAAGGACCTCTCTTCTGGTTCTCGTGATAAAGGTAGATTTATACGCTCCGTTCATTATGTCTAAGGGATTCAGACTCCGTAATTTATAAGCAACAAAATTCAGTTTCGAGCAGGCTAAGTAGTAATAGGTAGAGGTGCTCTCGAAGAGGCCTATTGTAGTCGTTTGATTATATGATATTTTATGTTCATAAAGCGAATAAGTACTTGCGAAAGCAGATAGTTTTTAGTTGTTACCAAGAATTTTAATTGTTTTCATCATAAAAAGCGTTTCATTTTGGAATATAAGAACGTGAGAAACAAAGTTTAACGACGATCAAATAGTATATTTGTAATTAATGTGCTAAACTTACATGTAATCACAAGTGAATTTAATATTGTAGAAGATTTCAGTAATAAATTTAGTTTATGGTATATTTTTAAAATATATCAATATCTCGATGAACTGTCAATTTAAAAAATTAAAGATTAATTGGTTTATATAGTAAAACTAGAAAATGCTAAACAAAATTATTTTTGATAATTTAAATAAGCGCTTTTCAAAGTTTGATATTATTTAAATTCTACTTATTTTATCTAGTGATAGAAAAATATCAATAAATTATTCATCATGTTCAATTAAGAATTTCATTGTTGATTATAAGAGTATTATAAAATTGTTTTAATACCGTATATTATTCAATTTTTAATTAGCGACACGATCACTCGATATTTATTATTTTATAAAAATAAATAATATACAAGTAGTAATAATTTTATCAAAGTTTATTTTCAGCTCGCGCGTATTTCTATTTCCGCGATTTTAATCGTAAATCAGGACTCGTAGGATACCTTTCAGATGGCGCAAATAGTGAAAACAGTGTTACACACGTAAGCATAAAAATTTTAAGTCTCCTAATTATGTCTAGACCCACGCCAGTTAAAAATTCAATTAGTTGCTCTCATTTTCTATTAGTATTCGTATTCTTCAACAGCTCATTGTGCTAGTTTGCGTCACAGATAAGAGAGCCAAAAATCCCCATGAGCCACGTATAACCTCTGGTTTCTTTTAGTCTTTATTAACATCGTCAAAATTATTTCATAATTAATGACATCGGGTTCACGACAATAATCATCAAATATGTGTCTATTACCCTTATGAAATCCAAAGTAATAATTTTTTAATATTTTCTCGTCAGTTTGTATATTGACTTATCTTCTCCATTCAAATAAGACTGGTTCACATTATTTAGAAAACTGGATTAGCATAATTCAAGTTGATGAAATGGAATGTTGCAAATGCTGCTATTTCAGATTGACGGAACGAATACCATGGTTCGTAACATACCATTACTATACATTTTAAAATTGATGTCGACAGGTTTTAATGAAAATAATTCACGGTCTTCGAAATCTATGTCATTTAACACTCTTTGAAAACCATTTGTAAACGAACTAATTGATATGGACAAACATGGTATTGAATTTGAAAAAAATATATCAAAATTTTAATGCACGCATTAATCTATGACGCTCTGACCACATTTGTTATTTTTAAAACAAAAAGGTCATATAGATCATTTAAGTTTTCTGAAGATGTAATAAAGGATCTGATATGTCTAGAATACAATATTCATCAGTGTCAGTATTTTTCATCATAATATCATATTAAATTATCATTCATTTTTTGTCGCAGTAAGATTGTTTTTATGTATTATTAATGGGTTAGAAATTTAGTATACAAATTCGTTTATAAATTATTTTTTGTAATCTTCTAAACATGTATATGAATATCATTTTACATTATATAAAAATCATAATACTATTCACTTAGTAGAGAATACTTGCGCAAATTCAGTCAAAATCATGGTCAATTGCTAATATAAACAATCCTAAGTCTCGTTTCAATAACAGTGTTTGCATTCAGGAACCGACTGAATATTTCAACGGCATCTTGCTAGTACATTATTATTAATGTCTTGTAATAATTATATTAGAGGTCACTGTCTGACAATTTGAAATAATATTTTGTGGCATTTGACAGGTTACAAGAAACTAAAATGTAAATATTAAAATGAAAAGGATTAAGCTCAACTTGCAATCGGAACTTATTTGAAGAGCCAATAAATTTTATTTTTTAGATAAATTAAATGTTAAAAGTAAAATAAAACTCCCGTTAGAATTATGAAAGATCATTGTAATTAAAATAATGAACACAAATAGCAAGACTCAGATAAATAAAATTATTGTTATTATGAAATGAAACTAATTGCCGATTACAAATTGTAGCGACGGAAAAGGAAACAGTAGAAAAACCTGGTGAACATGATGAAGCAAACCCAGGAAAATAAAATAACTAGGACCGCGAGTTGAGCCCTGACCTACGTCAACGAGAAGTAGACAACCATAACCTCAGTGGATGGCAGGCACTTTAAAAATCAGGGATGACACTCGCGAAGCTGACCTAAACATCAGCCATCGTCTCTGTCACACCAAAATATTACACCGTTAGCCACAATATCACCCACGCTGATGTCCACGGGACGGTTATAAACAACCGATGCAACAACCAACAGACGCTTGGAAATTGACAGCTGATAGTTCGATATCATCCGCCTATGGATAAATCTAAGTGGCGCTGCACGCCGTTGCGGCGTAACGAAATGCCCGCTCACTGAAATGGCGTCAATTCTGTTCTCGACTTCAAACTTGCCGAATCGCACCCGGTGAATTTGTGAGATAGGGAGCCAAAATGAAAGCTTTTGAGGCTTTCCTGCTACACCAGGCGATAATTAAAGTGAGAGACGGAATGGTGAAAGAATTAGTCCGAGCATCGTCGAAGTTTGTCGACATTCTTTCTTTCATTGCGAATACTCTAAACCAGAATCGGAGCTCAGCGAATTTCGGTAGTTTGATTAATTATAAAGTTAATTTGCAATATTATCCAAAGAATAACCGGATAAGTAACTGAGACTTGTTAACTATGATTATTATGAGAAAAGTACCGTTTGCAAAATAACTAATTGTTTTATATAAAGTCCCACCGGGAGTGTAATGAAAATGTCAAGATGATATTTTGATTGGCTTGAAAAACTACTTCATTAATAAATGTAAAATTTGTAATTATTGTCTAATATTTTTTAATCTTACTTAAATAATAATAAACTTGATCTACATTGGGTAATTGATAACTTATTTATTTATGTGTACAGTAACGTAAAATAAAATCTGTTTTGTGCAAGTAGCTTTTGTTCTATTGGAATAATGTGAAATAATTGATAGTATGATAGTAGCAAACAACCATAATACCGGGCTAGATTATGAAACGAAACTTAAGAGCACTAAGTATAATTTTATGAATCGAATTTTAATAAATTCCATCAACATTAATAATTTACAGCTATTCATACAAATACAATATTTAATAATTTGTATTATTGTTTTTAAAAGATTAACTTTTTCTTTAATTCAGATTAAATATTTGCATAACGTAAGAAAAATATAGGATATTGTGTCAAAATTTATTAGTGCTCTTCTGAGGGGGCGTAATGTCTCATGAAGTAGCCACAGTTTACAAGTAGCGTGGTCATAAGAATAATTTTCGTGTTCAACATGTATACATAATATAACTTGTGCTTATCATTCATTTTCTAATAATTAGTTTTTTATGAAAATAAACAATAATAATAATAGATTATAATAGCTTATATTGAACATACATAAACAATAATTCTTAAAAAAAAGAAATTGGGTTTTAAAGAGGATCGAACAGGGTAAAACTGATTATCCAAAATATTATGAATTACTATTTTTTTAGCCAGGATATCAACCTTTTATTTGTCACACAGTGAAGAGCGTGTCAAGACTAGTTAGTTTTTTAATAAAACGAAAGCAAACAGACCATAATCTCAAGTATGGCAGTAGCACATTGAGCTTATATTTTGATGGCACTGGACACATAAAGTAAATGAACTTGCAATCACTAGAACTAGTGAGGCAATTTTCATGGGTGTCCGAAATAGCACCAAGTCACTCAAGTGATTTATAAAATGATAAATCGCATCGATCAGTAGCTTTCGGCAACGTTTCGTGGCAGCAATTTTTGCTGTCATTTTACCGTAAAACACGAATTACGGTGAAATTTATTGCACTGACGACCTATTGTATCACGACCTATTGGTTGATTCACCAACATATAATGTGAAAAAATTATTTGATAATATTTTATATCTGTCAATACATATTAAAAAACTGATAAAATCATTTAAAAGCAAATCAAAAGAAGTCCGTTTAAACGGATAAACGTTGAACAATATGAGTTTTCAAAATTAAAGTATGTTTAGTGTTTCAAAAAACAGACCGAGCAGTACACTAAACTTGTTCTTATTGTATGTCTTGTATTTTATGCTATAGGCTTATTTATGTGTTTCCATGGCTTGTATTAATAATTTGTAGTTAAAGTGTCATTGATACACAACATTCAACAACCGTTAAAAATTTAAATTTTCAATTTAAAATTGATTTCTGTACAGGTCGTGCTCTTCTGGTATCTTTGTTATCTGGTATCGGCGGCTCAGCTGTTTCTAATTTCGGCATTTTGGGTCCGATTATTTTTCACTACTGTTTTCGTATTTGTCTTTCGTGTCGAAAGACTAATCACACTAAAATGATCGATCGTCAATGCTGGTAACAGAGTTAGACGATTTTATACATTAAGTCAAACTAGCAAACGCCGTGCCAGTGCTTAATATTCATTCAATTCATTTTTATTATTTATTAGTCCTCCGAATTTTATTGTGTGTTGCACATTTATTATTACAGCAGATATGTGGATAGCATTTTTTGTATTATTCAAAATGATAAAATATCTGAAACTCTCAAAAGTATTTAATGGCTATGATGAAAACGTCAAATTCACAATAGCAATTCAGGATAATAATTCAATAATTTTTTTTTATTTAACTATTTTTAATGACACTGGTGTTGCGACAACAAACTAAATTATAGAAAGAGACATATTCTAGAAGAATACTTAACTATACGTCAAACTATCCACAACATTAAAAAAAACTGAGATTTCAATATTGATAAATGTAGTTGATAGAGCTATTTTATTTTCATATTAAAAATATTTTGAAAACAAATTGTTACCTAAATGAAGTTATAAAGAATTATATAGAATAAGGATTGAAAAAAAAACAAATTTGATCTATTCAAATAATAATAACAATAATAACCACTTTTACAATTGTACAACTAAATTTATCTAAATCTAATTTGAGAATAGTACATAATATTCCTTATTAATTAAAGTTTAAGTTTAAGAATAGATATTAAGTTTATTCAATCATAATATTATATAATAAGGTAAAACTGTAAATTTATAAATCAATTTTAAGGCATAATTATTTGAATTTGTAGGTCTGATGAAGGAATAATAAAATTTTAGAACGTCATAATAGCAACGTATTCACTAATTTATAAATTATGACAATCAAATGAAGAAGTCAAGTCTGAATTGAACAAATAAAATAATTAACCTTATTGTGTAATGAAATATTAACAATTTAAAATTAAGATAAATATAAGTTATTTAATTTATATAAAAATATTTTTCATGTCTCTCTTTTTACTTTATGAATATAATGTATAACATCGATTTAATTTTCTTAACCTTTAACAACAGCAAAAGATTAACTCTAGTCTACTAATTCTTCAACTATAATGAAGAAAGGCCCTTCGACCAGTATAATAGTTGCAGCTAACCTTCGTAAGTTGTGTCCTGTAAATAATTTGGGATTGGCCAATCCAACGAATTATGCAATGAAGCTTGGCATTTTCAGAAAAATTTTTTCCAATTACTCGAATAGGTTTTTTTTACCATTTTTGTAATTAAAAAAAAAATCTATCTGTTTTAACTGTTTGTAATCTCAGCCGTATTTCTTTTTGTGATATAGCTTGAAAGTTAAAAATTAATTACAGGTGAACTTAAATTTAATATTTACGATGTATTGTAAGGATGCTATTACATTTTTTTTAATTTATATTTTGCATCCAGAAACAGAAGCATTCCCTCATTTTTTCAACCCGAAAACTGACAGGGACCGAGCTGGGAGCGCCGTTTCTCGGGCACTTTTTAGAACTCAGGGAAAATGGGTCTACGCGGGTTCACCGGTATCAACATCACTTTTAAATTTTGCAGATAGGTAACAGTCGGAAGTACACTTGCGTAGGTTTAATAGGTCATCTACGGCGCAGTGAAGTCTTCCGTCTACGGCGTGGTGAAGTACCGAAACGTGACAGTTGTTACGGAAACGCACGGCGTGTGTATTTTGACATCGTTAACTCTTGAGACAGTGTCGCTTTTGACGTCATTCTCGAGTCTAGCGATGTAATGGATGTCAGTGGGGCATTAACCGATCAAGTCCAGGTGTCGTTGTTGTCTAGGTGATGCCTTGTCTGGGTTTTTATCGAAAGCATAGGTAATGGGTTTATGGTTAGTATAGACCACCGTTTTCCTACCTTCGATCATGTGTTTGAAAAATTTTAAGGCCGTATAAATAGCCAGGAATTTTCTGTCGTTAGTGTTGTACCGGGCCTGCGTTGAAGTAAACTTTGTGGAGAAGAACCCTAGTGGTTGACGTTGCCCGTTGATTACATGTTTCAGTGCTACTCCCATTGCTGTATCTGATGCGTCGGTGACGAGTATCAGCTTGGTGTTTTCAGCAGAGTGTGCCAAAATTGTAGCCTGCGCTAGTTAGCAGTTGTATTCGGCGAATACAGCCTCTATTTCAACAGTTCAGTCGGTTGGTCGCTTGTCCTTCTTTTTAGCACTAGCGGTAAGGTCAGACAGGCAAGCCTTTGGCTTGGGTGCGTAAGGATTAAATTGCCTGCAGAAATTTAACATCCACTAGAATCTTCGGAATTCTAAAACGGTGCTTGGCTTCGGGAATTCTTAAATCGCTGCGACACGGTCGTGTATGGATTTGACGCTGTATTTATCTAACACTTGCCCCAGATATTCCACGTTTGGCTTGCCCAAACACATTTTTTCGTATTCAGGGTCAGGCCGTTAAGTTTAAGGCAACAGCTACTCAAAGTGGTCACAATTTTCGGCTTTGTCTCTGGAGGCCACTAAGATGTCATCAATATAACACTAGATGAAGTCAAGTCCCTCTGAGGATAGTGTCAATGAACCTCTGAAAGGACTGTCCCACGTTGGAGAGACCGAACGGTATCCAGTGAAATTTGAACAGTCCAAATACCTTGATAATCGTTGATTGTTGAGGATCTTCTTCTGTCACCAGGATATTTAAGTATGTCCGTTTCAGATTTAGCGTTGAGAAAATGGTACATCCGTTGAGCTTGGAAGCGAAACCTTGAATATTCAGTACTGGAGTATTTCTCCAGGACCGTGATATTATTCAGAGCTCAAAAGTACTGCTGGTCCTTCAACTGCCGTCCTTCTTTTGCGTAGAGGGATTACACTGTAATAAGGGCTATCAGACGGGTTGATAATGCCGTCAGCTATACAATTATAAATTTTTAGTTCAGCAGCTTTGTGCAGCCCTGGGAGAAGTCCCCTCATCCTTGATGTGCAGGGTGGCCCACGGGTGACGATTTAATGTCGAACGTGGTGTTTTGGTTCCCGGAGCCTTGCTGGACGTGTAACTTCCAAATGTTTTCGAAGTACATTATGAAAAAACGTGATCATGTCGATAGTCGTCAGTACCGGTATGTCCGCTGTCGTTACTTGCCAAGTTGGTCGTGTTGTTCACGAAGCGGTTATTACGAATGTCCATCATGAGACCAGTATGTGCAGGAAGTAATCATTGATGATCGATAGTATAACGTCGGCTACCAGGAATGTCCAGTGCAAACATCAGCGTAAATCGAAGTAAGTCTTGAAGAAACGTTCAGATCTTGTTGTGATTGGCCGCAAAGAGCACCTTTTCGGCTTCTCTGGTATGACAAGTGCGCGCCTTTGGCAGGACGGATACATCGGCACCTGTGTCGACCAGGAAACGGATGTTCGTTTTCCTGTTAGTATTAAAGAGGTATTTTGGGATGACTGGTTCGTCGTCCAGGTCCACTGGTTTACCTATTGAGAGAACGTGCACGGCCTCCGACAGAGATATGCAGCTTTACCAAACTTTTTACGTTCAATTGTTTCAATTGTTTGTTGTTATTCGTTCTTGTGCATTATGTCGCATTTGCACGTTGTCAACTATCAGGTCAGACTAAGCAGTAGTGTGAACCACCAACTTGCATATCTTCAGAAAACGCCTATACCATTCTGAAAAACAATTGATTCAGTGACACGCCGGAGCCGTCGCCAAATTGCTAAAGCTACTTTCGGCGGAAAGTAAAATATAAGCGAGTTCAACGCGAATGGTTTCACTCTCTTTTGTAGAGGATTCAAAATTCGACACAAGTCTAAACTAAAAAGCAAAATGCAGTTTCAAATTTTAGGTGAGTTTTTGATAATACTGATCATATTAGTGTATCAGGATTTAATCCTTCGGATATTAAAATGTTAGAATTTAGATCTTGAATTAAGGATTTATTACCGATATTCACATTATTTAAATTTAATTACTAATATTAAAATATGGTTGATGAATAATGAGTATTTAAGTTAATAATTTTAATATATCAATTTTAGTTATAGATATTATAATATCAAAATTCAAATTATAACGATTTTTTATGATATTCATACATTTCTTTTATCATGTTTAAAAATATTAGAGTGCGAAAATCGCTTTTTATTTTTATCAAGACGGTAATTTTAAAGTGAGGCTATTAAAGGAATATTCGTTTTCATTTAAATTTTATTTTGATAGTGATTCACCTAGGTTTTAAATTATACATTTCTTAATGTCATTTGAATAAATTTTCATTTGATTAAGTGTTCTCCTTAATTCATCATTTGTGAATACTCTGTGATGAAACAAATACAGAGTTCAAGTCTCCTAAGTTGCTGAGAACTTTAAATTCATTTTAGAACATTAATGTCAGGTTTTTTCTTTGGATTTCCTTGTTCTATTTTAGTGACTCATATTTAAATACAACGCTCATATAAGGATCTTTAATCCTGGGAACTATCAACGTGATGACGGAAAGACTTATGGCCGCTTTGGACAAATATAAGATCAGTTCGAGAGATGCTGTTCATTTAATTTTCGCGGTAGCAGAAGCTCTAGAATTTGATGTCAACACATTAAATGTTGATAAGTCTTCGATTGATAGATGTCGTAAAAACAACGCGAATTAAGAGCTGAGAATATCAAGAAACAATTTGGCACAGTACAATTGAATGCTGCGGTTTTGCATTCGGACGGCAAACGTTTACCGGGTTTACTAAGATGCGATAGAGTTGTAGAAAGATTACCTGTTGTGATATCTAATGGGGATACTGAAAAGTTATTAGGTGTACCATCTCTAAAAGATGGGAAAGGGAAGACTTGAGTAAACGCTATGTATGAAGTTCTTAGAAATTGGGGTCTTATAGATGTTGTTAAAGCTTTCTGCTGTGATACGACAAATTCTAATTTAGGACATTTAATTAGTGTTAATTTGTTAGAACAATTACTCAAAAAAGATGTTTCATACTTTGCTTGTCGACACCATATTTTCGAACTAATTTTGAGATATGTTTTTGACGCGAAAATGCCGAGTTCGACTACCGGTCTCGATGTACCGATTTTCAAACGATTCGAAAAATTTTGGTCTCAGATAGATCAGACAAAATTCAATTATGGAATAGATGATGATGAAGTAAAGAATTTAATAACGCCGGCTCAAGTTGAGGGAATGAACAGCTTTGTTAGCCAACATCTTGAAACCGCGCAACCAAGAGATGATTATAAGGAGTTTTTAGAGTTGGTACAAATTTTTCTACGCAAAGTTTCATTTGAAGCAGTCAAATTTCATCCTCCGGGAGCGATGCACCATGGGCAGTGGATGTCGAAGGCAATATACAGTTTGAAAATGTATTTTTTCCGTGAAAGTTTCCAAATGTTAGCGAAAAAAAACATCGATCAGAGAAATTTGTGTTTTTATTGTACTGGTATATGTGCAAGCCTGGTTTACCGCTCCGTTTGCAATTTCAGCACCCAATCACGATTTGATGTTTCTAAAAAGACTGCAAGTATCGGATGAAACTCTTCTAAAATTTAAGAACCATTTATGGTATCTAAACCCTGAATCGAGTGTCCTGGCATTTTTTGATGAAAATATGAGTAACAGTGTTAAGCGCAAAATGGTGTTGGAACTCAAATCTTCGTCTTCTTCAGTGGAAGATGAAAGTCCAGAAGAAGATGAAGAAGTCCAAGCTCCTTGTCCAAAACGTATCATTTTGAATGGAAGAGATGTGAACTCTATTTGTGACAAAAAATGGATTATTTTATAACACCTGCAAATATTAAATTTTTTTAAAGATTCAAAATAGATCAATCGTTTTTGAAACAGATCCAATTCTTTGGCACGAAAATGAGAAATTTCAACAGGCAACGAAAGTTTTAAAGAAATTAAAAGTCATAAATGACATCGTAGAAAAGCAGTTAATTTGATCCAGGAATATAATAACATTTTGACTAAAAACGAAGATCAAAAGCAATATTGTTTACAAGTACTCACTGACTATGGAAAAAACTATCCTAATGCCAAAAAAACAACTCTTCCGAAACCTTCATGATCCGTGTAAAAATGGGCAATCGAATTATATGACGAAGTTTTGTTAGGTTAAGTTATAAATGATGTGTTCGCTGAAGAAGAAAATATATAAAACCAAAAAAATATACGTGTTTTTTTCAAAAATGATAAACTTTCACGAAAACACCACCTATGCTAAGTTTTCGAGTTATTTTGACTGTAAATTTAAGTTAAACTACTGAACAACATAGAAATATACAAAATTCATGACAAGGCATAAAATCTTGAATTTTTTGATAGTGGTGCCAACTATAACTTGTCAAAACTATATTTATAACCCAGATTTGGATTCAGCGACCCAAAAAACCCTTAGAAATAATTTTTTCTGGCGTAATTTATTTAAATTTGTTTTATAATTGAGTTTTTTCAATTCAAATAAATAATTAATAAACAATAATTAAGTATGTGCTCATAGAGGTCACTTAATTGATGAGAAAAATCTAAAAGCATTTTTAGAATTTTTTTCTAGATATTTGGAGACGATTTGAGGGGTGAGACAAGAAAAAAAATTTTTTTTGCCTGTTAAGGGACACCCTAATATGCATACACATTATATGAAATTATTGACTATTATACTTATGCAAATGTTAAGCATACGTTGTGCTTATATAATAAATTTTAAAAAAGCAAAATAGCTCATAAAAATTTAAAATCTATAATAGTTTTTCATTCGCAGTATCGATATCACTATAAAACACATCAAAATTAATTAAATTCCATGTGTGTGAAACCAAAATCAAAAATAAAAAAATATATAAAAACAATGTTTTTTATTTAAAAATTCTAAACTATTCATGAAAATATTACATCTTAATACTGACTCATCTTTGTATCATATTTAAATAAATCGTATTCATTGTGTTTACATGAAGGTTACATGAAAATTATATAATGCTAACCTTGAAATCAAGGTTTATTTTTGATTATTTGATTTTATTTATGGATGGATATAAATTTGGATAATTCATGTGCAAGGAAAAATGCAAGGAAAATGTTTGATATCATTCTATCTTTGTTTTCACTCGCGCATATTAAGTTCGTCAGAGTGGAATATGACGGGATTTCTTCACTTACGAGGCCTCCTACGCCAGCTCCGCTAAACGCATGCAAGAGTATTTTAATCGTTGCACCACGTTTAACGTTTCTATGGACAAAAATTGCGCAACAAGCTACAAAACAACACAGTTATTATAAAAATATTCGGTTTTTTTTAGTTTTGAACACCGGAATCTGAAAGAATAAGTTCTATCTCTTGCTTAACATTGCTTTTCTTAGTTGTACAAATTCAGGTGGTAACGAAGCTTTAAAAATTCAAAAAATTGTATCAACATAAGAAACATGTTATGTTTGACTTATATGTTCTTATCATCATGTAAATTAACTTCTTCATTAAAGTATTAACTTTGCGTTACGTTAAACTATCTTTTTTTGTTTTTTAGTTATGCTAACAAATTTGAAGTTTGAATTTATTTATTTTTTTATAACTTTGAATCTTTATGTCTGTAAATATTTGTAGTTTTTATACAGATTTGATTATAATTTTGTTTATAAATTTTAGATTTTTTTTATTTTGATAATCAAATGTTTTTCATCTGAAGCTTTCGAAAGAATATTCTTGACGTGTTCTGGTGACAAGTTTTTGTAGGTTAATAACCCTTGTTTTTCGAATTTCTAAAGGATTTCACCATTTTAAAGCCGGACATATTTACGTCTTCTTGACATTGAAGAGTTGCTTTCACCGTTGAACAATTAACCCAAAACGATGGAAGAGCAACGCTTATTGATATACTTGACAAATATGCAACAGAATTACAATTATTCGAAAGTTTGAGTCTTTGGAAACCTTATATAAGTCATACTGCTTTTGAGAATCTGCTGGAATCAATCCGCTTTCAGTATTTGTTTATTTTCTCAACAAATACTGATTCTGATCATATCTATTTTGTTGATTTTCATAAATCTTTAAATGTAGTTCTGTGAATAATTTGTTTAAATGTGTTCCAATACAATATAACGCATACGTAACCAAAACTTATTTGAACGAAAAAACGGGGGCAAACTCGAAAACTTATCAGTAGATGGTGCGCGCTTTTTTCATAATTGACAGTCAATTTTAACCACCAGGGCGAACGAAGTAAAAAAAGTTGACACACAGTAAAACGCCTAAAACCGCCTAACTAAAAATAAAGGGTTCTAGGTTTCACTATTGTTCACGAGAATGGCCATTTCACATGTATTTATGACGATGAAAAATTTTAAAAAGATTAAATGATAGATAAGGGGGGGAAGAAAGAATAAATCAGTTGAGGCGAAAACACACTAATTTTTGCAAACACAAAAATATTATATATCAATTATGAAATATTTTCTAATAGTAAATAAAAAACTACTACCTAATCAATTAAAGTCAAGTAACACAGAAATTAATATTTATTATGATTTTTGTCGATCTATTTATTTGCCATAATTTAAATAAAAATTATTTAGGTACAAAATACTTTTAGTTTGTTTCCTACTGAACTACACCAATTCAAAAGCCAAGTTCTTTTTTTTAACTATTGGTTATTTACTTTATTTCTTTTATATTATTGCCTTATTACGGAAGCGAAGACTGAAATCAAACGCCAAGCAGTTTGGATTTTTGAGGCAACCGGTTTTGGCCGACATCTACCTTTTGAAGTAATTTTATCGTTCTGATACTGTTTAATTCTGAGTATAATGCATACGATTTTATTCGCTGTCCTAAATTGTTTACATTTCGTTGGTTTTTAAACAATTCAACAAATTTTAATTAGTAGACATATGAGCTCTAAAATTTTGTTAAATTTAAATTTTAGTATAAAAAATTAAATATTTGGTTGGCATTCGAATGTTTTATAATTGAATTGAAAATTAGGATAACGATTAAGTTAAAAACATTGAAAAAATAAGCAATCTTAAAAAAAGAGATAAATTACTGTTTCGTAGAAAATTTAGTTAAGTAAAATGTTTGAAATTCTTTGGTTATATTATATCGATCACCAAGATGTGAAGTAAATAAAATACATGAAAGTTCTAAATGGCCTCATCGCGACAATACAATATGCCTCAATCGCGTTTCTTAGCTATGTGTCGCCAATAAATCGAAAACTTATGGCTCTAGCTATGGAAACTATGCGTTGTTCGTCTTTCATGCTTGATTCGAAGATCACATTTCTGTAAATTGACTGGCGACTCTATGGCGTGAAATAGAACGAAAATATTTTACTCGATGTTTCATCATCGAGTAAATGAATAAATCTTTGTTTCTCGTCGTTTGGAAAGCGAGGACGCTAAAAATCAAGTCACTTTTCGATAAGACATCGAACCAGCCGCTTCGTCCACCAGGAGACCAAGTCTTCCATACATACATAGCGTCCGCTTCTGAAAAGGTGTTCGAATACACCGGAAGAAGTGGTACATAAATATATAAAAATATATTTCACTATAGCGCGATTGAGGCCCGCAGTGGATCTAACGCGTTATAAATGTAATTAATGTTAACTAGTATTTTTATAAATGTTAATATTCGTCCGGATAATATTTGTGTTTGTAACGTATTGTTTCTTCGAATGCTTATTATAGTGTTATAAATCAGTTATATTTTTTAACATAATAAATGGCAAAGTTGTGTCAAGAAAAAGATTGTTATTTTTTTAACAGAAAACATTAGTGCCTCCTGTGAGGTCTCGCGAGCTGTGAACTGAGACGCGTTTTCTGAACGTATATGAGTGTTATTTCGCGATTCCTATTGCTTAATATCGTTCGTTACTTATGACACAAAATTCGATCTGACATTCATAGAGATTTTAAGTGAAATTAAACGACGCTAAGTTTGCAACGTGACAAGTTCAAGGTCACCTAGTCTCAGGGTGCAATATACGGACTTCGTTGGACAAATCGGACGTCTCTTGTTATCGACGCTTCGTTGTAATCTCAAAGTCGTAAGTAGGTAAACTTTCTACGGTCACAATCTATTCTGCAGATCTTATAATATAATAATGGCTGAAAACGATGAACAGTGTCAGTTCTTTATTTCATAATTATGAGGAATATAATGATGAACTCGAAGTAATCGATCCTGAAAACAGTTAAACGGAAAAATTAATTGAAATACAAAACAATTTTTATAAACTAGCTGGCAAAATTGAATGTCGTTTGAATATAAGCGGTCCGACTATTCCGAGTGTTTCGAGCGCGGGCGCAGCGTTGGGAGATGAATTCGAACAATTATAGCATTCATTCATCAGAAAATATCATAAAATTACCTCCTCTCGAACTGCCTAGTTTAAACGGGAAGTATGAGGAATGGGGCTCTTTTGAAGACGGATTTTACTCGATGATTCACAAACGTTTGAATTTGAGTAATACGGAAAAGTTTCATTTTTTAAAATCCGCGTTAAAAGATGAAGCAGCCGAACAAATCGAAATTTTAACTATTAATGATGCAAACTATGAAATCGCGTGGGAATTGCTCCGAAAAACTTATGAAGCAAGACGCATTATAATATCACGACACCTTTCGATGCTCCTTGATTTGCCGGTGCAACAAAAGGAAACACTAGAAGGACTTTTTAAGCTTGCTATCGACACCAAACAAGAAGAAATAGTAGTACGCATTATTGAAGGAAAATTACTTACAATAGTTGCGAAAAATGGGAAGACAGATTAAGTCGTGACGTGTATCCTAGCCTCCAAAAAATGTATGATTTTATGATTAGGTATGCGGACGTCGTGGCAATGCGTGAAGGTGGCAACAAACGGCGCGAAAATGTGGAGCATGAGAATGACAATCATAAACGGCAAAAAACTGGCAATCCTGACAACGGACATCGCGCTTTCGTTACTAGCATAGGGTAAAATTGGGTGGTTTGCAAGAACAAAACGCATCACTTCTATCAATGCGACGCGTTTAAAAAATTGAAGATTAAAGAGCGAATAGTACAAGTTAAAAAGGCGCATTTATATTATAATTGTTTGCGCGACCACCGCGGTAAATCATGTACATTTACCAAGTGTCGTTCTTGCGGAGGTAAACATATTACATTACTTCATTTAGATTCGTCGCGTGAATAAACACACAAGCCGGACAAAGACATGGACGATGAAAACGAAAAAACCTCCAATAATTTTAAAGTTTCAGAAGCATGACTAAAATCAAAGTACGTATTGCCCTGTCTTTCTACATTGCTGCCGACTCCTGCGGTTCAGTTGATGGCTACAGCTCTGGTCCGAATTGAAAATCGTAACAAGCAAAAGATTAGGGCGCGAGTGCTATTAGATACAGGTACGACTACTAATTTTGTCACTGAAAATTTTGCCCGCAAATTACGCTTACCAATACGGTCATGTTCATTGCCTATAAGCGCATTAAATTCGATGACTACGGTATCAAAACACATGATTAAGATTACTTTTGGATCTCTACACAATGATTTTACGACAAACTTAACATTTCATACCGTCCCAAAAATTATCGATGCTATTCCATTAGACATCTATCCACGTAATTCGATTCAACTGCCACGAAATTTGAAATTGGCAGATCCTTAATTCCATTTACCAGCTCCCGTGGATTTGTTGATAGGTTCGGGAATGACGCTTTCTTTGTTATCAATAGGGCAAATAAATCTGGCGCATGACAAATATGATTTTTATGCTCAAAAGACACGATTAGGTTGGGTCGTAGCTGGTGGTACTGTTGATAAGCGAATGGTAAGAACAGCTCTTTGTCATTTTTTTGACTTAGAAAGATCATTGACGCAATTCTAGGATCTGGAGGAAGTAAAAGAAGATCTCGGAAGAACTCGTTTGTGAAGAACATTTTGTGAAAAATGTAGCACACGATTTGATCGGGCGCTATACTGTGCGATTACCCTTCAAACCTAATGCGAAACCTCTAGGTTATTCATATCAATCCACGTTGAGGCGTCTCTTAGCACTGGAAAGAAAACTCGAATTCCTATCTGAAGGTTGCATACACCGAAATCTTGCAGGAATATATCAATCTTGGGCATATGTCTGAGGCAAAGGGTGATATTGCTAAAGGATATTTTTTACCTCATCACGCGGTATTCAAACAATCGAGTTCGGCAACAAAGGTTAGGGTATTTTTCGATATGTCCGATAAATCTACTAATGGTATGTCCCTTGATGACTCGTTACTTATTGGACCCATCATTCAAGATAAAGTTTTTGAGCATTTGATCAAATTCCGTTTTCATAAATATGTGATAAGTGTGGATCTAGAGAAAAAGTACCTCCAAATATGGCTGCACAAAGATGATGCACGCGTTTTTTAACGAATATTATAGCGAGTAGAAGATCATCTCAAAACATTTCAATTGAATACCGTTACGTTTGGGGTTTCGTCATCTTCATTCCTTGCTATTCATACTATTCACAAGCTTGTTCACGATAAGGCGCTGGGTTTTCCACGAGCGGCAAAAATCTTGAAACGAAATCTTTACGTGGATGATTTGCTGATTCAATCAAGGAGGTGTGTGAGATTAGAAAGGAGATCACCGCTTTGCTAGCTCGTGGTGGGTTTAACATTAGGCAATGGGCATCAAACGAGTCCAAAATTCTCGAAGATGTTCCAAAGGAAGCACTTAACGCTAAACTTCTTTTGAATAAAGAAGGTTAATTAAAGACGCTGGGTGTTTCATGGAGTGCTCGAGAGGACATAATTTGTTACGCCGTAAGGCTAATTGAAATAAGTACACCAATTACCAAGCGTACAGTCTTATTTGAGATAGCTAACATATTTGATCCTCTTGGTCTACTAAGTCCAATAATTTTGTATGCTAAGTTCTTTGTGCAAAGTTTGTGGAAACGAAAACTAGATTGGAACGAATCTGTACCGGGAAATTTATACACAAAATGGCTGGAATTCGTTTCTCAACTCAAAGCAATTAATGGTCTTACTTTCGAGCGAAGAGTACTTGCAACTAATTATACAAGATTTCAAATTCACGGGTTTTGTAACGCGAGCGAAACCAGATATGGCGCTTGCATATACATTCGTTCCAGATCAGACAATGGCGAACATTTAATTCACTTGCTTACAGCTAAATTAAAGGTAGCGTCAGTCAAACCTCCTGCTTCAATTCCAAGATCCAAATTGCTGCCGCCGTGATACTAGCGCGGCTGTACCACCATTAATGTTAATGTTAAATATTTCTTTTGGTCAGATTCAGTTATTGTTTTACAGTGGATCCAAAAACCACCACCGCCGCTTACGCCGCCGCACTATTTGTTAGGTGAACCGTTGAAAAATTTACCAGAAAGCGACTTACTTGAGACACCAACTAATAAACTTTCAAGTTGGCAACATTAAACTAAATTACGACAGGATTTTTGGTAATGTTGGCGATTGGAGTCCTTAAACGAACTCCAGGTACGGTCGAAATGGGTCAAGGATGGTTTCAAATTCGAAAGAGGCATGATGGTACTCATCACGGACAAAGCGGTGCCATGTTTACAATGGCCTCTTGGGCGAATCATCGGATTGCACCCTAGAGATGATGGAGTCGTACGCACTGTCACACTCAAAACAGCGGCTCCGACTATTAAGCGACCAGCCAAAATTACATATCCAGTTCCATTCGAAAAATGTTAACTTTAAATAAGGAAATTTTTGAGACGATTATAAGAGATGTTTGTAATCTTCCAATTGTGTGATTGGTATGTAGATATCAATTTTGATCGGTACCCTCTCAAGATGGGGGAATATTTTTCGTAGAAAATTTAGTTAAGTAAAATTTTTGAAATTCTTTGGTTATATTATATCTAAGTTAAGTTCTAAATGGCCTCTTCGCGACAATACAATATGCCTCAATCGCGTTTCATAGCTATGTGTTGCCAGTAAATCGAAAACACATGGCTCTAGCTATGGAAACTATGCGTTGTTCGCCTTTCATGCTTGATTCGAAGATCATATTTCTGTAAATTGACTGGCGACTCTATGGCGTAAAATAGAACGAAAATATTTTACTCGATGTTTCATCATCGAGTAAATGAATAAATCTTTGTTTCTCGTCGTTTGGAAATGCGAGGACGCTAAAAATCAAGTCACTTTTCGATAAGAGATCGAACCAGCCGCTTCGTCCACCAGAAGACCAAGTCTTCCATACATACATAGCGTCCGAGTACGCTTCTAAAGGTGTTCGAATACACCGGAAGAAGTGGTATATACATATATAAAAATACACTCGCATATAGTAAATACAATCACACTATAGCGCGATTGAGGCCCGCAGTTAATCTAACGCGTTATAAAGGTAATTACTGTTAACTAGTATTTTTATAAATGTTAATATTTGTCCGGATAATATTTGTGTTTGTAACGTATTGTTTCTTCGAATGCATATTATAATATAAATAAATAAATTATAAATCAGTTGTATTTTTTAATATAATAAATAGCAAAATTGTGTCAAGAAAGAGATTATTATTCTTTCTTAACACAAAACATTACAATAATTAAATTGATAAAGTTACAATGAGTACTATTCAAAGAATTTTGTATATGCACTAATTTATAGCAAAAATAAATAATTAACTCCATATCAACTAGATGTGAAAAATAAAATGATACAAGAGAATAATTAGAAAATAGAATGCACAAAGAATAAATTAATAAATAAACAAAATTAATAGGCATATAGATCAATTGATTATAGGGGTCGAAATAATCCTAAAACAGCTCCAGAAAAATCACACAAAACAATTAAGATTATTACAATAAATCATTACGGTGTGCCATTAAAATTCAAAAGAAATGATAATAAAATTAAAAATCGCGAAATTAATCTCTCTGAAAGGCAAAAAATCAATCAATAACGAAAGCAAAGCTCTCAGTTGACTCGTAAACGATTATAGGATGAAATGGAAAGATAAATCTCATAAGATACGGAAAAAACTGAGTTTTGATGATCACTTACTACATATTTTTTAAAATCGCAAGCATATGTATGTCTGGTCAAACTAATCTGGAAATCAAAGTTTTAAATACATAATCAATTTTAAAATATGGTATGCACTGGGAAAGTAAATGAGTTCTGTAAAGACCAGTAATTTAAATCAAACTGCAGCACCACTGATTCATCATAAGTTTGATTCAAAATAATTTTACAGTTGAGTCAGTTGCGTTAGATGAATTGCTTATAATAAGAATTTTATTTCAAAATTACTAAAAGCTGAGTGTTAAGAATAAAACTGAGTATCCGTTCACAATCCATAAAAAGGTTATCGAGTACGATAAATTTTACGAGGATACTTTTAACTAAGAATAAAAATCTTTAAATTTTAAAAATGTGATCATACAAAAGGACATGTATTTTGATTTCAATCATTTCACGCCACATATTAAATTTTCAAACATATTAAGAGCTTAGTATTTACAACATTGTACATTATTTCACAAAATAGTCTGCTTTCTGATAAATTAGTCGGGTTGATGTTACCATGCCAATTTTTATACGAGTGATAGAATCTCCATTTTCGATCCTCAGTAAATAAAAGCTTATTAAATATTATAATTAAGCGAAGTATATTCCAACTAAGAAGTGGAAACCTAATTTTTCAAGTCATTCGATTTTATAATTTATATATACGATTTTATAATTACTCATTAATCGATGTCAATATTGTTCAAATCATAAATTACCACTGTTAGTTTTTTGTTAGTAGTATTCGCATATCTTTTGATCATTTTATATTAAAGACAATTTTCACAAGATCAATTTTTTGAATTCATTTTGTTTGTCTAAACTATGCAGAACCTGCATATTTCTTTTAGCTTGTAATATTGACACATTCATATTGCGTTCTACTTTATATTTGTTAAATATTTTGTTACTTTTGTTGTTAAAGTATCAACAGTTTTGAATGCAACAATCAAAGTTCATATAATGTGACACATTTTTTACAATTAAATGTTAAAATTACGTGAGAAAAAGTCGAACATAAATATGTTATGTATATATTAAACATTTGGAAATCATTCAAATTCAAAGAAATAATTTAAGTATAAAGTTAATAACATTAAATGGAAATAAATTCATGTAATTCATTTTAGATCAATTTTTACAATTTTTTTACAATTTTTGCAAAAATAAAACTGGCTACATTTGCCATTAAAATTTGTTGATTGAATATTCTCAGCTTAAAAACAAATATCAGAAACATGAGATTTGAAAGATCGAATTTAAAATAATAGCTTAAATTCTCACGCTGATGCCACGATAATACCAAACGTAATTTTAAATAATTAAATAATAAAATAACAGAACTCTGTAGAAAAAATGTACTGAATCTAACTAAACTTTACGTTAAAACGAGGACATGTTCTACATGTTTTACTGAATTGATTGAATATAATGCCAAGTTGAGGGAGAAAATCAGTTTATTAAAATTTGTAGAAAAACATAATATTGAATATTTTCGAACTTTCTACACGTCGTCACTATAAAGTAAAGTTTAGTTGAATTGACTTAGCTTTTTTATGTAGTCTATGTAGTTAATGAATAAAATTACCCCTTTTCTAGCCAGTTGAAAACATAGGAATACCGCACATTAAAATTCTCACTAAGGCAAGATCTTGGCAAACCAGACGAACTCATGCCATATAAGGATAAAGGATTGAAAACCATGAATGTGGATGAAAAAGTTAGGACTGAATTAGAATCTGAAAACTTTCTCAAATCCTTACATGAAGAGTTTAACAACTATTTTATAAACATGTCATAAAAATAGAAATATTAAAAAGCTTACAAGCTCAAAGAAATGACTTGTAGAGCTAATGTAGTTCATATAACAAAAAACTGCAATTAGTCACAATTCGTAATGAATTTTCAGTCCAACCAAATTTAATATTTTTATTTTAAATATAAAAGTATAAGAATAAAGCATATAGTGTTTCTCATACTTAGATCACGAATGAATGAAACAAATTATTTTCCCAATCGCAACGCCATCTGTCACGCATAAAAGAAAATTCATATTGCATCTTACTTCGAAAAGGTGAAGGTAAGAGATCGAGTTTCATATCTTTCAATTACTTCTTAAAAAAATGTAGACCTCTTGTTTTCTTATGTAATATTTAATTATTGGAAATTAGTTAACGTCCATAATTTTTGGTTGAAATTAAAACACATTTTTATCAAGTGATTACAGTGTCAACTATCATAAATAGCAAAAAAATATTTGAATAAAACTTTTGATAGTTTTCGAGATAACCCAAATCTGCAATGAAAAATATGAATAACTAAATGAGATTTCGAAGCTACCTTCTTCCCATTTCCTGAAGTGGTGAGAGGATAAAATTAAAAAGAGTGAAGGTGAAATGAAATTGTCTAATTTTGTATTATTAAATATGTTTTTAAATGCATTTTTTATGCAGTCAAAAAATATTTTCAAAGATATTCGTAATTGAAAAGAAGTTTCTCCACTATATATACATTTTTAAAATATCTTTTATATAATCATTCTTATACTGTGAGAAAAATATGAAAAATTACTATGCAAGCACAGTAAATAAGAGCAATTTTGTCGCATGGTAAAAATTCCTGTTCAATACCAAATTTAAGTTATAAAATAAGTTATAAAATTATAATAAGAAATTTAGAGATTCAAATGGCATTTTATATTTAATGGGAAATTTAAAAAAATAATTTGCACACTGTATTCAACAAATTAACGGATTACCAAAAATAAACTCATTGGAGTTAATCAAAATGGAAGAAATATGGTTCAAAATTTTCTGTAAATACACAAGTATAATATTTTCAATAGTATTTTTTCTCGATTTCTTCTATCTGTGTCCTACGAAATTTGAGTTCTATTAATAAGCATATCAGATTCAATTCGATTAGCTTGGGAATGAAATTTGTAATAGCACGCTAACGCTTCCATTCGACTATTTTGTCTGTACGATTCAATTAGAAGATATTATAAGATTAAGACGATACAATCACGAATATCTATTGATACGAAAAGTCAATGTCGGATTTACAAAAATTAACATATTTAATATCTGTGCGTCGGGTGAGCGTATTTTACACGACACGTGAAAAACAAGTTCGTGCTCAGTCGACGTAGAAAATAGCAGGAGACGTGAGTGAATAACTCCGCATTTCTATAAGATTGTTATCTAACCGTTGCGAAAAGCGTGAAATGTTTGTTTTTTATGCTAATCACTTGGAGCGTTCTGAAACGCGAATTCCTCAAAATTATTATACAAATCGCCGAGTTGGGAGATCCAAATCTCGATCGCAAGGTCCAATTGAGTCAATTGATTTTAATTGTCAAATGCGCGCAAGAAAATCGAACCCTAGATTGAACCATCTTTAGGCAGATGAAAACAACTTCTGCGTGAATCCCAGATGTTATTTGAAATGTCAAAGTCAGCTGCGTCGAAGCTGGGTCGCTTCGCTGGCTCTAATTAACTTCGCGACAATAAAGTAATGTAGCCGAATGAAGTAAAGACTGGATGTTTAATTAGTCATAATGTGATATATTATTTTCATTTGCGCGTCCATTATTCAATTGTGGAAAAGTTTAGACACGGGATGTTTTTTAATTTGCTATTAAAAATGAAAAATAACCCAGCAATAGAGTCTGAAGTGATCACGTGGTCGGGCAGAAAAAAGCACCTGTGCGCTTTTTCCCCGAATCGAATAGTTCTTAAGTCGTCGGCGGAATTTTCGTTTGGCTACTTTTGGACAGCATAAACAGATGCGACGCAGATTCCGAACAGATTTATATGTGTCTTTGGTCGAAAATACAGACAAAAAAGAGAAAGACGAAAGGGTGCAAGTTCTATTTCGAGTTTCGCGTTATGAAAGGATCCGCAGCCTTGCCCCATCACCATTAATCCATCGGCTGGGACTTTTTCAATTACGTAAAACGCATTACACTTTATTCGAGACAAGAAAACGCGTGGGAAAAGTTCAATCGCTCGCGCTTTTTATTGGTCAAACTATATATCAAGATAAGCCGGTGTAAGTAAATATGTTGGTTGAAGCGCATTTTTACACGGTTATCGTAACTCACTGCTTCATACGTGAGCAACATGATTAAGATTCAAAGCGTGCATTTATCTAATGCTTAGATCATTTTTATTCCCATTCAATATTCAGGGTTAAATGTTTTTCGCTCATTCAAATTCGACTCCTGAATGTCTGAATGTTGGCTCAATTATTCCAGCTTAGCGTTCGTGCACACGCGAGATCAACTCCGACTCCAACAACTTCTAACGTGAAATGACGAATGAAGATTACGCCGTGAAAATGTTACTTTTAAATTAGGATTATCATGTGAAGATGTTACGTGAGAGAGTTTAAGCAATGAAAGCTAAACTGAGGTGGTCTGTTTTGATTAATCATGTCAGCTTTCGAGGGATAGAAATTATTTTGTCTGTCTGATCGTGTGGGAATAGTTTATTAAATAGCTGTAAAGTGTTACGATGCAAAGCGTATTATGCAAAGTGTTTCGTATACTTTATGACGCATTTCAATTTTGAATTTTTTGAATTTCAATCCAATTTTTTGACATAGAAATGTTAATCGTTTATAAATATATTAAATGTATATCGTACAATGTATCTTGGAGGATAAGGTTTTTCAATGATTCAGAATGAGGAATTTAAAATTGATATACAATAATCACTTAAACAAGTGGAGATAGTGGAACGAGAATAGACGAGTGATATTGATGAATTGAAGATGGTGAAATAATAATGACAAGTTCTCGGTATGAGTGTCAGATTATATTGTTCGAAATGTGATAACAGTGCGAAGATGATAAGGTGTATAATCATTTAAATTACCATATGTTGCGCAAGCTTGTAACTATGACCAAAACTTTTTCTATTCTCCGAAGATAGAAGCAGGGGTTTTTTATTTTAGTATATTCAAATAAAACTGTTTATCTTAATCAGATTCTCCTTTTGTGTGATAAGTAGGAGTTATTTTGATATTGAAAACAAAATAAAAATATGGATAATATGAATAACGTAATGTCATTAATGTAGTGTTACACTAAATCGCCTCACAATGTGACAAACTGAATCCAATTTCACATAATTGTATAACATTGTATTACATAATTGTATACCTGACCACATAACACCACGCTATTAGATTCAACAATGTTACATTTTTTGTTAGACACAATATACTAAATTTTATTACTTAATATCCGAGAGTACCACATTATAAGATTATACTTTCTGCTGAAACAGCTCACATTATTAACTAGTATCAAATTACTGGAGCAAATCAGAGCTAGTTAGCTTCTTAACTTTCACGCTTCATTAAGTTTTAGTTAAATTGAAAAATGCGACATTAACCTTCTTAATAATAGTAAAAGCTCAAATAATTATAATTTTTCTATTTAATAACTAGGATTTATTAGAATAAATAAAATTAAAAAAATCTTTTCCTTCCCAATACACTCAACAAAAAAAATACAACTTTTCCTTTAAATCCGTTTTTTGATCATGTTTATAAACAATACTGTTTGTAAACAACTTTTTCTTTTTATATTGTTTTTTTTGTTTGTTGATATTTATATTTTTTTCTCTTCAGTCTAAAATGTGAATAATTGAAATTATATAGATTTAATATAACTTTACAACTAATTGTTTTGTAGCATTATTATTTGTAAACGAAGATATTTATATTTTTATCAAACACGTTAAAATCCTATCGTCCGTTCAATAATGGGTTTTCATTTGAATAACTAAATGTAATAAAATCGTTCACTTCTTAGCTTGCAGTTGCAAAAAACAAAAACAACTTTGCATTTAAATCTGTACTACATGATAGCCGGGAAATTTAATCGTAAACGTGAATTTTAAATCACTTGTAAATTATTTTTGCAAGAGAAAAATGAAAGATTATACATTTGTTTACAGCGAATGATCAGTTCTCAGAATCAATTTTAGTCAGTAAATTTTTCGACCAAGTGACACCGAAAAAGGCTTTGAAAAATTGAAACAAGTTAGCCATTGAATCCTCGAATGATGAACGTAATAATTCGCCTGAATTTCATCAGAACGTCAATTAAGTGCGGAAGCGTAAACAAGAATTATCACTTATCGCGCGGCCTAAATACAATAAGGTACGTTGAAATATGATTCTCGAACGAATTTCCAGCAATTCGCAAAATTATCGCGCATAATTATCGCCCGCGATACGTCTCGAGTCACGTTCTGATGAATTCCGACACCCGATGACGTAATGCAGCGTAAGCTGTGATAGCATAATTTACACATTGAAGCACAAAACGCGACGCACTGTAACGTGTCTATCGCGCAATTTGTTTCAATCGTAAATAAATTTGACCTATAAAAATTTTTCTGAAGATTTGATATGGTTTAGAATAGTTAGGATTTATTGTAAAGAAGATGATATGATATACGACAACGTTGATAATAATGACATCGGAAACGTTAATAACAATTTCTTTTTAAAGCATTTTCAAAAACAAAATTCACATAGAGATCTTTTTTGATTTTGAAAAAGTTTCACATAATTTTTAAAATGTTTCCTATATAACCTATTAATGTACGACTTCTTTCGGTATGTTTAGGACTCGACGAAAACATATCTCACATTATTTTGGAAACAGCGACAAGCCTTAAAAAACATATCCGGGATTTACTCTTTCAACGTATCATCAATGATAATTACTAAGACTAAAATAAAAATGTACCTGACGAGTACCCTGATCGCAGCTGTTGATGGCCGTACAAATTAATACCATCGATATAGAAAAAATAATTAACTGCGATATCCATGTGACTTAGTAGCTTGTCATCAAAGTGTCGCCAGACATAAATAACATGAAATTCTTTGAAATAATTTTGAAAAATTTAATAAAATGTTTAATAACAATAATTTGTGTTATTTGTTAAAATACTTTTTTTGTTTTATGGTTGCGTTTATTATTATTTTACTTTTTTTCTAGCTGTAAACATAAATAACTGAACTTCTATAAAACTAATAAATAACAAACTTACCAAAATGTTCTAATAATATCATTGTTTACAAACAAGTTTGCCATTATATTTTTCACTATATTTCTTATATAGCTAGTTTACGTACAAAATTTTTATGAACTTCATTATTTGTAAACAATCATTTGTTTGTTTTTTTACTTATTTTATTTATTTTCTCCTTATATTTATATTTATGTTCACTTTTATTTTAACTTACATTTCTGACCTAATTTGATTCAATCATATGTTCATAAAAATAAAAAAAACTTTAAAATTATTTCTGGTTTTAAAAAGTGTATAGTATATGGGGCCATTCAAAGCAATACCCAAAGGTCAGGCACAAAAGGTAGTATTGTTCGACAAAGTATCGTATTTGAAACCGAATCACTTTGTTCCATATTTCTCAAACTGAAAAAGGGGTGGCATTGGCGAAAAGAGAGGGGCGGTTTGAGGGCGTTGGAAAAAGTAGCCTGCAAAGAAAATCCATTCCATTTTCGTCTGATTATTTCGTATTATACCGAATACTGTTACTTAGTATGTCATTTATGGAGGCTGTTAAGGGAGCGAGGGAGACGAGTTAGCCCCCTCCAACTCTTTTCATCGTAGGAGCACTTAGGGTGGCGTAATAACAGCTCTCCCCTCTTGAAAAGTAAAATTCTCAGCACGTTACCGAGCATAGGTGTGGCACAGCGGGGCTGTTTTAAGAGCGCCTCCAGATCGTCGAATCAACTTCAAAGATTGAGACGCATCTGTCGGACGATAAGATTTTGAGGCCTCGTCGCATATGCGGGAGAAATAATCTCGGAGGCTTTCGTGACTGCGCATTAGTACACCGAATGCTAATCGACCCGTGATGCGCATTTCTAAAGCTGTCTTAGAGATTAGACCAACTCTTTTCTTCCTCAGCGCTTTTTCAAGTGAACCTCAAGGATTTGTAATTAATTTGCCTTTTCACCTTTTGTATTCAAATCCATCATTTTTTCGTTTGCTGTTTATTTAATCTCTGAATGGACTTCTTTTTCTTCTTTTTTCGATTAATATAATGGAATATGATAAATGAAACAGAATATCAAGATTCGAGATAGGACGCAAAGTAATAAAAGTTTCCGAAGAACTATTTGTTAATTAAATTAGATATCATTACTTTTTTCCTGCATTTGAAGATTTACAAACAATTTCGCGAGATTATCAGACTAAATTCCCGAACCATTTAGGTAATGTAATGAATTTCGCCAAATGCACAAATTTATGCAAGTCTCGCAGTATTATGTAATTACCTTGCAGGGACGTACACGCGATTCGATGATTAGAGAACTACAATTTTACTTCACTGGGGTTTTATTCTCTTGTCTTATCCTGTTGACGTGAATTATGAAAACGAAGATTACTTCGCTTTTGATCGATATGATTGATATCAACTTATTAAATTTTGTTGATTGGAGAAGGAAAAAGTGGATTGCGTAAAAAAGCAACAAAAATGAAAACCCTGAAGGGGAATAAAAAAATGATTAAGTGGATAAAAGCGTAAATAGAAGAACTTTCGTGTTTCCTTTTATAAAATATAACGTATGGAAGGCAAAACAATATTTATCATACACAAACTTTTTAGCATGTTATCTTTTCATTAACTTAACGAAAAACAAAAAAAAAGCGTAGGAGGAGCTATAATTCGTCAAAAGCTTGTTTAATATCATTTTTGCCCACATTCGTTATGTTTATTTAGTTTGAATGAAGATTACCTTTGAAACCGAACACCAATAAATGTTTTCCATCCATATTTTTGATTGTTTAATGCCTATAGAAATTCTGGGTTATGAGAATTATTTAAATGTATCAAATATCTTTGCACAATTCCACTGTAACATTATTTTTTTTTATTTTTTGTCTGATGTAAAATATTTGCATTATCAATTTTATTACTACACGAAAATAAATTGATCTCTTAACGTTCCATATAAATTGATTAATTCATTTTCATCGAATATATTAAACATTTATTCGGTATCTGCGCAGCAGTTGAAGCAGCTGTAAAAAGTTGTCTTTTTCTGTTATCGAAATTTCGAAACGCAATTTTAACAGCTGTGTACTTTTATATTTTACACAACTATTATTATTTTCGATCTTTTTTCGCTAATAAAAATTCGCTAAATTTTTAAGCTAATAATCTAAATTCAATGTAATAATTATTCATTTTATTAATTTTATGTTATTCGCGCAAACTCTATTTATTAAAATTGTAACGCTAAATAATTATGAGCACGAAAAGAATAGTTTTATTTGCTCTTCATTTTCTTTAACGCGATATTGATTTTCTACCTTTTCCAAGAGAAATGTTTTCGTGAATCGGTTCAGTTGTTGATTCAGCAAAATATTTTTATCGTACCTCGTTTCATAAAATATTACTTAAAGCACAGAACATTGTTTAATTTAAATTTGTTTTATAACATCTGAATCAAATTTTCCTAAATCCAAAATGTCCCCACATGACATTTTATTGCCTAAATAAATTTTACATACCGAATCTTCTATAACGAAACGCAGTTTTCAGCTCACAAATTTAAATTATTCCATTTATCGAAACTTCCTTTCAATCCGTTTTCTGAGCCATAATATTGTGAAATTATAAATTGGAATTAGAGTTGCAATCAAAATGTGAGAAAATTCCTACCGGAAATAGGACGAATCAGTTTCGAATTCAAATGCATATGAATAGACGCACAAAAAGCCGGTCATTAAGTTAAATCGAGGTCGAAATGCACCCTCGTTTTGTTAGTGTCATAATTCACGGGTGCAAAATCGAGCACCTGCTGGTATATTGGTATATAGAAAAGTTGCAAGTCAAGCCCAAAAACAGGGATCAGCATGCAGGACGGTCAGTTTGTCAGTGCAGCATTCCGGAAGTGACAGTGTGGTCACTACCAGTCAGTTGTCGTGAAACGATAAACTTCTAGCGAACTGTTGCTTGACTGCCATAAAGCTCGTAATCAGTTGGGTAAATGACAGGTACCGGCGGAAAGTGTATGTCCTTGTACAGTGAACTGCAATTCATCAACCAAGGTGACCCATTTTTCGCGGAAGTACAATTATGACACCGTGTATTTTGGCCTTGACTTCATAACAGTTGTCTTTTTGAATGTACATTATATAATTTGTCTTAAACAGAAACTTTACTTTCCTTCAAGAAGATACAGTTTCGAAGGTTTTTTTATTTATTGCTATACTTTAAAATTTAATTTAAAAATTTCTCTTTTCTTTAGTCATTTGTACTAAATATAACGAAACATTTTAAGGAATAATAAAAATTGGTAAATAGATTACTTTTTGTTTTCAGTTTTCATATGAAAAAGTAATTAAATTTTAAATTTTAAATTTTCTTTATATATACACTATATTTTTAAATTTTTATTTTTATTTAAAATATTTCATTTTTTATCTAATAATTTATTTATTATGTTTTATGTTGAATATATTACATGTTGTAATTTAAAGTAATTTAAATTCATTTTTTGTATATATAAAAAAAAACCTGTATTGGTTTTGAGAAGAATGTGTTAAAGTAAAGAAAAAAATTAGTCTGGAAATGTACGGGTTAAAAATATCAAAATGAATAAGTGACCTTTGAGCATTGTTTTTACAATCATTTTGACGAGTTAAAAGAAATTCACGCAAAGGTAACGTAAAAGGACGTCTAGGGTGGCGAATTTGTTGAAACAGCTGAATGGAAACATTTCTTAAAATAATTCCGTTGTTCTGTTAAAAATTTCGATGCATTAGTCGTTCA
>JABFQD010000209.1:0-32350 GCA_022817045.1 Psix sp. ZL-2020
TGTCGCCGGACAGAATCGGGAAAACGGTTTGCGAGCAATATTCGTCGATTAGAGAGGAACGCGAAAGGAATGGATCGATGCAATTGGACAGGCGGCAAGATAAACGAAAAGTAAAAGCTTAATTCGTGTTTGTGGTGGTAGGGCTTTTTATCGGACGCGCGTATGGATGCTAGAGAGCCGCGCGAATGCGCGTACAGGATCGGCCAGAAATTCTTTAATTAAAACGAATGAGTGGCCGCGCTTGAATTAATTCAAATGGGATTTTTGAGCGGACGTAACACAGTTTCCCTTTCCGCGGCACCTGATCCGCGCGTGTTCATTTCGGATACGGAATGTGGTAGGTGCGATAATCGTGAATTAAATTCAGTGTCGGGCCGACGTAATAACGCGCGGCCGCGTCACGGCCTCGCCGGGATGCGAGCGCCAAACAGCGGCCGCGCGCGCACGGTTTACTTTGCCAACGGGAAAAGTAAAAGTCAGCATTCCTTGGGCCGTTTGGTTGCGTTCGGTTATATAGTATGTGCATATGCGCGCTTATTTAGAGCCGAAGAGGCTCCACTAAATGCAATACTTTACGCGCGGAGATGTGCTCGGATATACGAACGAGGAGAGTGCTTTCCTTACCTTTCCGCTTCTTTGCCCGTACTTAGCGACTCTTCTTTGTCCTGTCGATTAACCCAACGGAAACAAAGACCCGCGGCGAGCCGCGCACAAAAAATCAACGAGAAAAAGATCCAATCGCGATGAATAGGAATTGTGTGCCCTGAATCGGCTTTAATTGGATTTTATCGTGATTAAAAGAACCATTCGAAAGGGAAATTGTTTAAATTTAAATCAACGTGCGTTTTCATTTTGCAAATATCTGCCGTTTTTCGTTCGGGGGGACGTTGCGGAACCGCTCAGTCGTTTCTACACCAACTCAACCTTTTTTCCCCGTTTGCTTCACTTTTCACAAAACTGCTCAAGTGCTTACGCGAGTCAGTTTATTTTCAACCTGATGATCTCCTGTTTCAAATGGACGAATTATCAGCTGTTATGCTTCTTATTACTAACATGGCCAGTCGCTTGCTTATTCATTTTGAATTTGCTTTTTTTTAAAACATACTTCAATAAATAAGCCTAAAAATTGTAGTCAAATCATTTAGATGAAACAAATTTGTATTCATAAGGGACACAAACATATTCAGCTATTAAACGGAATATGATTTCTGACTAAAAAGTCTAATTTGTCTATGAATGGGATACAAAGTAGTAGAATAACGGTATTTTTCCATATTTGCTAGAAAGTTTAATATTTTAAAATTCAAACTCGCAACAAAGACATTTTAATACCATCAACTTTTCGTAGAGAGAAATTGTTTCTTTACGCCGTAAAAAACATTGTTTATAAACATCGAAGCAAGATTTATTCGGTAAATGAAAATCTCTCGGAATTTATTATCCGTAATCATAATTTCTTTCAACGGTGGAAAGTGTATCCCAAGTTGAAGAGAGATGATAAAATTCGAATTGCTTGTTTTCTCCATGAAAATAAGCTGTAAAATACATTCTTATGAACGGAACATGCAATTTAGAGTTTTTGTTTTTTTCGTTACCAACGATGGTGCGAAAGTCGTCAAAAATGCACAACACTTTTCTGACCTTTTTTTTCTTCATTGACTATGCAGATTTCAGAAGCTTAGACTTCAATTTCAACTCATATAAAGTTTGCTTTGATGAATGTATTTGAATGTAAGCTATACGTTAGCAATAAGTATAATTCATAATGTAAGACCACACTTTGTATAAAAATCTCAAGGGTGAGGGAACAAAAACATGCGGAATTTGAGTTTTCGTCAACTTCATTTGACGCGGAGTTAAACAATAAAACGAAATACAAAGTTTAGCAAAGTCGGATTAAAAATGTGAAAAACTTGCAAATGTATGTTAAAGGTATTCAAAAAATGTTGGTTAGAAGTATGAACAAGCAAAAGCAAAATTGTGTTGTTCTTTAATTGGCGGAGAAAAGCTGGTTCTAAATTTGAAACGAGTAATACGGTAAGCGAGCGATCGTGTTAATTAAAAGAAGTTGGGTATAATCAAAAAACATTTGTTAATCGCAATTGAGTCGGAGCGTTCGACCAATTAATACTATTTGAAAGCGATAAAATCAGTGTACTGAGGCGAGCGTTTCAGTGGTTTTCGTTAAGCGAGTACAGGGTGCCTTATCGGCGTTCATTTTTCACTGTCTCCTTCGTATAATTTATTAATGGAATAAATCTATCCGATGTTCGTTCGGATCCAGATTCAGTGATTGATTTTTCATTTCGAGTCCGAGGCCGCGATGACTCGGTGTGCACGACTTTCGACACTCGGCTGGCTTTTTTGTAGCCGACCCCGCTTCCATTTCACGCTCAAGCGAGTATTGCGTCAGTGTTTACTCGCTTCCGAGACCAAAGATGCGGGCTTCTCGTTATACACAGATGCCTCAGATTCGGATCGCTGCTTTCATTCTTTTCACCTTCGACGTCTTGTTTTATAATTTTAATTGCCGAATTGCCGCATGATTTATCGTCCGTTGCGCGCAAACCTCTTTGCGCAATCCGCGTTTATCGTTAAAGTATGATTTATAGTCGGTGTCTTCGTGCGAGCCGCTGATTGGCAATAGCCCAATTCCGTTGCTGCTCTTATTTGGACGCCAACTTTTTCGCCTGCCGTCGCTCGTAAATCTGCAAAGCAGATCGGAAAATAGACAAAACTCGCTAATCGCAAAGCCGATTCATCAACCTTCCGCCGAGGGCGTTGCTTTCCAATTCACACGTGTTTCCAGAAACGTGCTCAATCTGCGTGGCCAAAGCCGCATTGAAAGCCGAATTCCGGTCGGATAATTTGCTCCGCTCAAGGCGTTTCGTTTTCGATGGACCTACTGCGACGGGCCCAATTCATCTCACAGCCTCTTTACGTTTCTCTATATATCGCGCTCGAGAAAACATCCTTCGACTCTTGACCCAACGCTCAGACGATCGCACGCTTCACGATTCATATGGATTCGGGCTTCATTGAATATCGGGCACAGATTGGCCTCGATAACAAACGCTTCCTTTGTTGTTTTTCACTTCGGCCACTACTCCACATTGTGTCATTTTCATAAATAATTCATGATTCTGATTTGCCACGTCACATGCTTTATGATGTTTTATATATGTGAATTCTGTTTCTTTAGAAAGATATCTAAAGAGACTTTTTAGTTATGTGTAGCTAGACATATTCAACGATGCCATCCTTTTCAAAGCAACTAATCGTACAAATATGTGATTGACGATCATTTTAGGTGGATGTCAATTTAGGCTAATCAAATTAACTCTTACACTGGATCAACTTAGTACGAGTACATTTTGATTGAACAATTTTTTACGTGAAATAATTGCATAAGCTTTTTTATGGACGAGCATGAGTAAAAATGAGAAAAACCTCGGCTGATTGCGTGTGTTCATAAGCAGCGCGACATTAATAAAATTGAAATTCACTTTCTCCGTTGAATCAAACGGCTAATTAAAATGTTTAAATTGGTTAATTACTCAATCAATTTAAGTCAGCCGATCGCCGACGCTTGTGTAAGCGCGCTTTCTTCTAATTTTCTTAACTGATATTCCATCGAAATAATCAAATTTAATTACACACGTGTATACTTTAGGCGCGAGCGCGGAAAAAATCGCCGTGTTTGTGTTGAAACAAACACAGCGGCGAAAAACAAACCATCAATTAAGTTTTCACTTTAATCGGCGAGTTTAACGCGAAAATCGAACGCTTTCAAAACGCGGCTAATCGAGTTAAGCGCGCCCTAGTTATAAATAAATTCATTGACAAAAAGCTGTTGAATGAACGGAATCGCGGCAGGTCGAAAGTCGGCGTTAATTATTTTTAAAAGACTACTCGCGCACATTTTCGACGACTCGAAATAGCCGCGCGCGCGAACAGTTCGATTGATAAATAGGAGCGAATGAATGGACGGCTAAATTTGTCTCTCGCGCACACACCGATTTAATTATAGCGACAACAAAACCCAACTCGGTGATTAGTCTCTTGTTTTACCTTCAATTTTTCACGCGCGTTATCTCCGTCTCGCTCGCTCGCCACGTCTATATCGCGTTTCAGGGGCGTCGCGTGCGTGTCTCGCCAAGTCGACTGGCAACATTTTTCGAGCGTCGCGACGCTTCTCGTTCAACGTTCTCCCCTTTTCCTTCGGAACGTCCTTTGCCTCATACTCACCGTGTTCCCTCGACTTTCTTCCCCTCGTTCTGCGCGACTCGTACATCTCTTTTCTTTTTGTCTCATTTGTTCTCAAAACCTATAGCGCTATCTCCCAGCGTCGTCGGAAATTGCATTCTGGGGTGCGCTTTAAATGCTTGGACAAATATATTTTTTTGCCCGCGCAAAATCGCGCGCAAAAATCCCGTGCATTCGTCCCGATAACACCGCCATCACTCCGCGACCGAATCACACGCGACTTTACTCAGTTTCAAGCCAACGCAATCGGTCTTTTGTTTTTCATTCCCTTTTTTTTACCCTTCTGCCACGCAGTCTGTTGCGAAGCCGTTGCTATTTCTTTTAAAAACAAATGAAAAAAAAAATGGAAACCATCAGTTCTGCTCAACTGATTTTGGTTTTTTATTTTTTCGCGAAGAGATAACGTCAGCGGATACATAAAAAGTATTTCTAAATATAAATCTTTACTCAGAAAAATGTATCGTTGAAATGAACAAAATGCAAAAGAATCTTTTCAAATCTAATTTCGTTTTGATGACATACCATTTATCGACAACTCGTTTCATTTAAAGAAGATTTATTAATGTTTGAAAATGCTGGCTGTTTCATTTGTAAGTAATGAAGATAAATGTAATAGTAATTTACACTATGAAGAAAAATTTAAATATGAGATCTGAATTTAAGGGAATGTATGATGCAAAGTTATAAATCAACTATTAAAATTGTATTTATACTTATATGTTACAAATATGTTCAATAAATTTATATATCAATATTTTATCCTAATGTTCAAATTATTTATTTTTTCAAAACGTTTATATTTAAACTATGATTTTAGTATGCAGTTAATATTATAATATTCATGTTATTGAATCTATTTTTTATATTTTTATTTTTAATGTTCTGGGTTATTAAAATTACTTTTTCAAATATTTATTACTACGAATAATATTAAATTAATATAAGATTGTTTTTCAAAAATGATACGATGAATATTAATATCATCATATAACTTTCGCAAATAAGCGAAATAAATTGCATATGAAATTATTTAAATGAACAAAGTATTCGAAAAAATAATTTTAGGTCGTCATTTTATTTCCTGATAAATCACCTGTTATGACATAAAATTGATTTGGAATCATTTTGTTTGATGATTTCATCGCACTAAAAAGAGTACTCGGAAAATAATAATGACCTACAGAATAGATAATTTGTGCATAGCTGAAGTGTTATTTATGTTGTTGTAAAGCATAAATTAAAAATAAGACATTTTTCTGAATTCCCGTGCGTTTGTTGGCCTGCCGGCAGTAATCCGCAAAAAATACTGAATTCATCATGTTGTCATTTATGCCATTTGCATTTCATTTTCCCTGCGCAGCAAAAGGAACAAACTGGCTCGCCGATCTCGTCTCAACAGCAGCACGATCGATCATTTTTTCCGCGCGACTGTCTAATCGCGCGGCGGGCATTTAGACGCCCGTCGATCTAACGGTAACATCAGATAGTGAAAAAATGCGTGGCCGACTAATAAATCGAGCGCCGCGCCGTCGGCAAGATGAATATTTATTCAAGCGAAACAAATAATCTTAGCGAATGACTTTGAATCGGGTGCAAGAGAATCGATTGAAGAATCGAGCGAAAATGGAGTGTACAATTCTTATTATTCATCCGATAGACTATTGGCGGAGTCTGCGAGACGGTTGACTTTCTCCGGATACGTAGGATGCTCGTAATTGCGCTATGAGTGCGCTGAATATGACGATCCAAAAATACAAGAATCGGTCGCTCGTTAATAACGATGATGACAAAATTATGCTAATCCAATCTAAAATGGCACGCAACAAAGTCAGAATTGTTGTATAGACGAAAACGATGACTTCCGTTAATGCTCGCGCATAAATTAGCCGAGGATTTATGCGCAAGCGTAAATACAGCGTGAGTTACAAACATTGCCGTAACTCAAAACTAATTCATTGTATCGTAAATGTCGCGATCTCAAACGCACAGGATAATTATATACACGTTAGTTCGAGCGTTTCAACGCATTACAATTATCCGCTGCGATGGATCGTGATTTCCGAGAAACCAGGGAAAGGCAACGCGGGAGAGGAAGCGGGGGGTTCCAAACGAAAGCCAAGGGACGAATCAATAATCCCGCGAAACAAGATACGCGGGCAGCGTATCCGCGAAGTTATAAAAAAGCGTGATTTGCGGCGTAATCAAAGACGCGATAAAAAAAGATTTTACGGCGCGGCATTTTTGCGACGGGAGCATGAGAAAGCGCGAGAGCTTTTCCGACACGTGTCGAACTTTGGTTTAGCAGCACGTTTCGTTTGGCGCTCGTAATGGCGTCAAACGGAATGTCCGGCTTTTTGCCGCTGATATACGAATGCAATTAATGTATTGTGCAACACGATTTGGTTTTTAAAATCGCATAAATCAGCGGCTTCTCGCTCCTTTTGCATTTCGCTCGATCGGTCGAGTCGCGAACAAGTTTCTTGCGAGTTATCGGCGGACTTGCATTCTCCATTGACAATTTAATTGATTCGCCTTATAAAAAGGCAAATGATACCGGCGTTTTTCAGCCTCGCGCACACAGAGTACGCATTTTTATTAACCAATTATTTATCCCAGGCGGAAAAACTTGCAGGCTAAAAAAAGCATGGCGACTCTGAAGACGTCCGAAAATCGCGAAGCGAGCCGGACAAGTTGTGTGGCTTGGCCATTAAACTCGACAACATCTATCCGCGTAATCTTGCCTTGAAAGATTAGCATCACACGCGATTAAGGGGATTAGGGAGTAACAGGAGTTGCGCGACTGTGTGTTTTTTCTCTATCTCTCTCTTTGCGTCGAACACGCCTGTTACGTAAGGATTAAAATGTTTTTGAAGTTGTATCGCGCGGGTGAAAGAGTGTGGAGCGGGTGCGATAAAAAAAATCCAATATTCGGGCCGGCCGTGAATGAGCTTGCTATCTCGCGAGATAAAACCGTCGTCGACAGCCATTAATAATACAGGTAGCCGGTGTCGGCGATAATGCGCGCGGGGTTCGCGCTGAATCTCCTGGGCAAAAGGCAAAGTCCGGACAGAAAGAGATCCTCTTTAAAGAGCTCGCACCCCGATACGCCTTAGGCCGGCCACCCTCCTGTTTCTTCTGCTCTTCTATCTCTCCTCCTCTTTCTTTCTCTTTCTCCCTCGCTCTCTCTTTCTGTCTCTCCTCTCAGCCTCTTCCTCTGTGGCTGACTTTTTCATACGCGCGTACAACCAGCAAACTCGATTTCGGCGTCGTAACGCGCGCGCATTACGACAAACATATAGCGCCGAATTTACATACGTCGAGGAGGGTTGATTTTTCGTCAAAACGAAAGCCAAGAGAGCAAAACCGTCGAAGCTGTCGATCGAGCATTATATGAATGCATAAGCACCAACTTGTGTAACTTCTTCGTGTCTTCCGCTTCCTCGGCGGAGAGAGAGTGTTGCATTCATCGCGCGCAAAACGACACGAGAGTCGTCGACGTTATCGAGCGATTGTCATTAAATTATGCGGCTTTTGTTCTGCTTTGACGAATTTCCATACTCCGCGGAATTCACCTCACGTATTATTGTTCAGGATATTGATATATCCCGACCAACACAGATTTCGCGTCTCATCCTGTCTCATACTCTGCAGAATGTTACGATTACTTTTTTTCTTTCAGCTTATAGAAATTAATTACCTAGATTACCAGCTAAGCGATCAACCAGTCCACTAATGTACGCTTTTCTTTTGTTGCAGGTATGAGAATCACAACACTGTGTGTTCTTTTTTATGCCTGAATAATTGGCATCTGAGCGTAAGTGAATAAGAGCAATTATTCCATTGTTTGGTGCGCCTGCTTGCTTTATATATTCATACTGTCGAGATAATTAAATGCTATTAATAAATATAGAATAATATGGATTAATTCAACTCGGACCATATTACTGCTGGTTCAAACAGTTAATAAAATTATATTTGCGCGCTGGTGCGAGAGCATTCTTCAAATTATAAGAGCTTTATTCGCTGTCCATATGTACACCAAAATGCCTCGTATTAACGCGAATTGTGAGTAAATTGAACTTTTATCAATTTTACATTAAAAATTTGACAATATTCGTTCATGTTAAATGTATCGCAAAAAATATTCAAACAAAATTGTTTATCGATTTCTTCCAGTTATTCATTTTAATTGTCAGACAATTATACATACATATATTTTATGTGCTTGCATCAATATTACAGTTATTTAGGTACTTCAAAAATGGAAAACAAATTGAATCTTATTGCTACAATAAAAAGTTATTGTTGTTTAATCACATATTAAATAGTGGTCGACTGATATATTTTGTTTGATTTTGATTTTAACTGTGCAATATTGAAGCGCAAATTTATCGTAATTTGCAGCGAGCTGTTAAGTGTCATTTACGCTACTGTTCCTGTGTAAAGTATATGGTTATATTATTTTTTCCTCTTGCAATATTTTTTCCCAGTACGGAAATTACATTTTATACCAATATACGTTTTATGAAAAGCATTTTTTGACAGATATGAAGTTCGAAGTATATAGTACAACAAAAAAGGAAATAAAAATATGTAACGTATATAAAGAGTTGACTGTATAATTGAAATGTAAAATTTGATCTTCATTTTTGTATAAAAAGTGTACGCATCTTTTTGCGTGCGTATTGAATTTGAAGGAAATTGTTTGAATGTCAATTTGTATGCATTATTGTTACAGTACAATACAAAATATTTCAAAACATATTGTCTTTGTTTAAAACACTGTGAGTATCCTCTTTTTGGTCGAGTGGAGTTTCTCAAAAACTTCTCAAATAAACTTCACCCTGGACAGCAGGAAAGTAAGACACTCATCAAGCGCGAACAATTGGAAATAATTTATCGCTTTATACGCATCGTCTTATTTTTCTCCTCTCGCATCCACGTTAAACGCGATCCTTTAATTTCGACAACTTTTTACTACAATCAAAATGTCAAAAGTTCAACAGCCATTTCCTGCCTAGTCAGACATCCATAAATTTCAATTCCGATAATCAAATATCGCCTTTTTCTCGTAAAGCACTCTCATTGGCGTCGTCATTGTTTCGCTTCCTCGAGCGATCATCTCTTCCTTTTCTTTTACCGCCGAGCTTTTTATACTGCACGTAATTACATTAATCTTAAATGTCATAATAAAACAAGCTCCGCGTTCGCGATGTTTTGTAATGGAAAGTCTATTAACTTTTTTGGGTTCGCTCTAAGCATTAAAGTGAAAGCGATTCAACCAACGTGCGCTCCGCCCAAATTTGTTTGTATTGCATTCAGATCGAAGACGCTCCAAAACACACGCGCAGACACGTTTCTCCGGATGCATCCAACGCAAACTTCTCTTTTTCCTTTACCTTTCCATTTTGGTTGCGCAATTTATCATTATTGTTTTATTTTCGCGAACGTACAATTAGCGCAATTGGAGGATTAAGATGTAGTCTGATACCGCGGGGATACAAGATAAAGTGTAATTTTACGTGTTTTACGTAATAGTGAAAGAAGCTGTGGAGCTATTGTGACTCCGGAGGCCTTGAAAATGCGCTGCTTTTTCATTCTTACGATCATTATCTCGCTAGTTGGCAGATCACTAACTTTGTTTTGTTTATGTATACGTACGTTTGATTACACTTCATCGAGTTATGTGCGTTTCTTTTTCACCCACTTTTTACTCTCACAGGTGTTACGGAATAATAATTAATTCTTTTTCATGCTTTTTATGTGACTTTTTGCGCTGAGTTGTTGCATACGTGTGTTTGTTTTAGCCGCCTTAATGACATTTTTGGCGCAAATGCTGAACGATCGCACATCGCAATAGTCAGCCCCCGAGGCATCTCTTCAGGTGCATCGTCATGCGAAAACACCTGCCAGCTTGATGGCGATTTGTGGTTATATTTTTAGCAAATGAAGTACATCAGGATACTTGTTCACTTTATAACTGAAGCCAGATTGAATGCCGCGATATTTTATCGAGAAGTATTAGCGAGCAAACTGTTTCAAAATAACGGTGCTGTCAAGAACCGCCCCGATTAGCTCTGCGGTGCATTTCGAAAATCAAACTAATCATTTTTCGCTAAAACAACTGTACATTTCAGTTCACCCAAGTTCATTCAATCATAAACAACTAAAAAAATGCCTCTATTTCAGATTATATCTAGTTTGTCTGTGTCTTTAGATATAGAAATACGTCTGATCTTTAATTTATTTTAAAGCGTTTCTAGTCGTTCACTTTGAAATGAATAATAATAAGAATTAATTGTTTAACTTTTTTCTGATTTTATAAGTAGTTGTGTCATGAAATGCTATAAGTAACTTTAAAATAATCTCTGACTTCATTATCATAATTATAAAATATTAAAAAAACGAAATGAATAGATGTGATTATGGATTCAATTGCATAAAAAATTTATAATAATAAATGCAAACTTTTGCATTCAGAAAATAAGATATTTTTTATCATGCAAAAATTGAACATTAATTTAATTCACGAGAATCATCGCATCCATTGATTGCATTTTTTGTAATGTAATAAAATGTAATATTCGTTTCTTTTTGGTAGAAATTCAATGTAAAATAATGAATTAAATATATTTATTATTTTTTATTTATTTTTCTCAAGTCAGAAAAAATGCAGTATTGAATACAGGAGTTCAGAAATGATTAATTTATTAATAATTTTTTTCAACACATTTTTAGTCTAAAATTACAACAAATATAAATTGAAAATCAATAATATAAAAAATGAATTAAGAACTGTAAATCCTCTAATGAATTAATTAAAGTAAATAAAAAAAAGAAAAAAAATGGTGATCAAAACTTTGAAAACTGGAACGTGCGCGAGTAAATGGAACAGGAAATCATGAGTTGGTTTTACAAAGGTGGAATGAAATTTAAAGTTATAACTGGAGTCAAGTGAACTTTTGTAAATTTGAATGTAAACACGGGCCCTGTTACACGACGGGGCGAAAATTGAGCGGGGCCACCGGCAGTTTCGCTCATATGCGGCCGGCTGGATCAGCATAAAATAACGAGGGGCCCGCTAATAAAATAATTATAATATTGGAAGTCCGTAATAGATTCTCGGAACGCATTAACCGGTCGAGATAAATCGCGTACGGTGAGAGCCGGTCGAGTTCGCGGGGCGCGCGGGGCCCGAGACGAGGACGCCTCGCACAACAAGGAAGGTAGATTGTCTGTTTCACTTGCTCGCACATTTATATGACGCGCGTACGTGCGCAATGCACCCAAATCGAGCCATTTACGACTCACTTTTGATAAGCTGTCTCATTCGGCAAAATATGCGCTCCGGGCGACCGAGTCAGGCGTAAACTGAATCAATATTCGCCGTGAGGTGCCGCTAAACGCGACGACGGCCGCGTAGTTCCGCTCAAGATTGCCTGATGGGGTGAAATTGTTGCTGATAACAAATCTACCAATTTCGATGCCTGCGCCGATAACGTCGCGCCGCAAGTTGCAGTCTTAATTTCGAACTTTTTCCAAACCCAAGAAGCAGCTTTTTAATTGTATGGAAGGTCGTTTAAACGCGTCGCAGTTTCCTTCTGAACGGTCTACGTGAATTTAGATTCGCGCGTACAGAAATATATGAAATGGGTTAATGAAAACTGATGTTTTGATCGAAATATCAAACGTGATGCAGAATAGTCACAAACATTTAAATACGGATCCTGGGTAATTGCATTATGTATTTTTTATCATAACGCGGCATCATCGGCTATAATTACGTTTGATCGAGCCAGAAAATGTGAAATTCCGTAGCGAAGCATAATTGGCAGACACGACTCTCGGAAAACAATTTGGTTAATTCGACAAATCGTTTCATTAAGCCAATAAAATAGCGACGAAAGAGAGAGGAAGAGGGAGTGAGAGAGAGAGAGAGAGAGAGAGAGAGAGAGAGAGAGAGAGAGAGAGAGAGAGAGAGACGAAAAAGAGCGGATAACCGATTGTGGCGCAAAAATTGACGAATTAGCATGTATTGGAGGGAGAGAAAAAAAAACGCTGTCGAAATCGCGTTAGAAATAGGATTCGAATGTATCGAGATGATACTAAAAATGGACTACACGAGTGTTTATTTGCGAAATTGATTTGGAATTTATAAAATCATGAGAATCCGTTTTTTCGCCCCGTTGAGAGAATAATTAGGCAAACTTGTTAAAAGAGCCATAAAAAAGGCGTGATTACATGTTAAATTAGATAAGCGTTCGTTTAGACGATCGATCATTGCCTCGTTTTTTCTTGTCGTGCGTTTATTTTTTGCACGCGATCGCACGACAAAGTGATTCGGATGATAAATTTGTCAGGAGAATGTGTGCCCGTAATCTGCGAGATACGATGAATAATACATTCGCTTAGGAGATGGTTGTGTCTGCGTCGAAATAAGCAGGAAACGAGGCGCGCGAAAAATGATCGTCCGCGCAAAATTAATGGAAATTGAAAGCAAGCGATTGTTTCTGCGAAGACGCTCAAATATTTGTGTGACCGTTTAGGGCGCGCGGCCGTGTGCCATTTATCCTGGGTGGATTAAAAGAAAGTAAAACCACAAAAGCCCAAGCTTGTAATCCGGATGCATATAAAATAACAGGACAGACATTCCAAATTACTCACGGAACATCAATTTAAAGGAACATGCGAGCGTTCGATTTGAGAAAGATACACACACAGTTTTGGCTCCTCTTTACGCTTGGTGAATTTTAAATGCTCGCGTTATCCTTTAATCGCGCCCGTTAAGCATTTCGTTCCTTTTTTTCTCGTCCAGCTCTATCTCGATGCCTTTTTTGTCCGACTTTTGCATACACCGGTTTACTCGAGTTAGCGCCTATAGACAGACGACCACGTTGATCGATGTTTCGTGTAATTCTTGTCCTTTTTTGTTACGCACCGACGACGGTTCGTAATATGAAATTTCGATCAAAAAGCTCGAATCGAAACTATTCATCATGGCTTGACACAACAATATCGTTTAGCAATCGAGTCGCGGATAAAATTTTACTCAATAGAGGCCGCGAGAAAAGATTTCCCGTCATTAGCAGCATTGTCAAGCATAATAAACATTGCGCTGAAAAACAGCCATAATGACAATGAAAATTCGCGGTGGGATTCATTGCGCTAATCGTACACGCGCGTTTTCGAGAACGCATGACGCGTGTTTTTTTTGCATGCCGGAGAAAGTCGTGATTAGTGTTGCTGGTTACGTTAGTGTCATCGTGTTTGTTTGGCGTAGTAATGTGGTAATTAAGCGTTAATACCTTCAGTTACATTGAAGCTCATAATGACAGCTTTAACGCTAATTAGTGGCGAACGATGTTGCCAGACGTAAATAAATAGAAGCTAAAAATTGTTTTTCCATTTTTATCGGAACTCGAGTCCAATTACCGTCGCGCGTATTTAAACTTATGAAACGTCTCCTACGGGTGCGCAGTTTTTCATGTAAACACGACGCACTGATATTACATGGCAAAAGTTTCGCATAGGGTACAAACGCATTTGCGAAACAAATTACCAGCTAGCCGAACATAGGTTTTTGAATATTCAATAAACCATACGGGTCAACGAGTTATATTTGCACAACGTCAATCAATTATAAGTGACTATTAGTAGCGGTTAGTTATTAAATATTGCAACGGCTATTTTGATTAGGACACTTGTCTCCAAATATTTATAAACGCGTGAAAAATTAGTACACTGTCACACCTACCAATTCTAATACCTCTGTTGACATATTGACAGACGAATTTACATATTCAAGCAACAACGTTTAAATATTCAAATTCGAATAAACAAGAACGTCTGGGCGTATATCAAACGAGCCACAATATTTGATATTTGACTAAGAAAAAACAGCGACATCCATTGATCGCACTCGTATCAAAATGTTGGTGTTTGTTAATTGATCGTGCGAACAGCCGACAACTTATTGGACGTAATTACTGCTATGTCCTCGTGAAATTTGTCGGATTCTTAGGGCGACCGAAAGCAATGCTTTAATCTGATGTCACGTCGAAAGTTGAGCGCGGGAACGTGGAAGTCGAGACAATAAAGTGAGAACAATTGACATCTAAATATCGGTATATGAATAATGGAACGTTATTGGCCTTTAGGATGTCGGCGTGTCCTATAACCGCTTGATAAACACTAATTCACTTACGGGCATCATTCACTGCCGGCCCCACGCGCTCGTCACTGTTAAATGGCGTTTAATGTTAGAACTTTTTCCCCCGGTTTGATTAAGCGCGCTCGCAAACATTGTTCCCGAGCATAACGACTCCATGTAAATTATAATTCTCGCTACGAAATATGTGCCAGCCAAATGGCGTAGGCTGCGCCGCGCATTTCTCTCTTCTTCGCTAACCCACACAGCGCGCGATATACGCAGAAAACTCAAGGAGGTGTCGTGGACATAAGTTTCCGAGGGTAGTCTTCTTTCTTTTTTCTTTTTTACTCGCTGTTTTATCGCTTACATACGTCTTTGCGATCCAAATAACATCACTCTTTCAGCGTTTCCTTAAAATAGCCTTAGTTTAGTGGGTGAAAGGAAATACTGCAGGTGAATCGATTGGGATATTTTTCATGCAAGCATGGAAGGGGAATCCTGTTAAGAAACTGCATTTTCAGACTCAATAAGCCGTATTGTATCCTTATTTTTCAGCTTCCTTGTCGATACATTTATCCCATTACGCAACTCTTAAAGCACTAATATACTGCCACTAAAATTCTATAATAGGCTCATTTTTATTATTTTCCCATCTGTTTCATCCCTGTTTAGAACAGCTTTAATGTTGATCAGATATATCATACCTCCGATATTATAAACAACTATTAACAATTTCAACGCTTTTTTATCATCAAACTGACCTTTCCACGCCTCATCATCTTCATCAAACTAATACAATATTTCCTTACAAAATTCTATATATATTTATATTCTTTAGTATTTTATCAATAAAACTTGACATTTCTGAATGAACTAAAACATATTTTTCTCAACGGAACAACTTCACAGTAATAGAGAAAATAAGGAGTAATAAACTCCTACAAATCTAACTTACTAAATTATACGTATCAAATTATGTTTCCAACATCTATTCCTAACGAAGGCCATTTTGTCAAAAAATAACAGAGGATGATAAAAATGATTGACTTATGGTCGAAATTTTAATTCAAAGGCGATAAAAACATATTACATACAGTTTTTCCTACTGAGATCTATAAAACCATGAAATCCGTTACTGTCTAGACTATAAACTGGAATTGTATATATCCTATAGTCTGCAGACTGTTACTTTTAGAGTCCATTTTTAAGTACTTACATGCATCTTGTTTGACACTTCTGTATACTCGTAGTCAATTTTTCTCGACACCAGTAGTGATTTCTCTTTTAAAGTATTTCCAAGACCATTAAACAAACTATCTTCCCAAGAATTTGTCATTTAATTTGCTTCATGATCAAACATTTACATTTGTAAATTTATGAATACAATACTATATATCATTTTGCATTTGAAATATATATACTTATCAAATAGATACTATATATATATATATATATATAATACATATCATTATAAAACAAAGAGTAGATTCTATGTAGTTGAATGTATAGCTTGAAAAATGGAATCGTCACAGTACGATAAACAAGGCTATAAATATTTGAGGTGAATCGCAATGAAGTCTGAGAGATGCGTAAACTGTACAAGAAATTGCTGAAACATTGGTTGATTCGGATTATCTAAAAGCACGTATCGCGAATCTTCGATTTGCATATTTTCGCTGAATCGTAAAGGTGCTTTTACTGAATTAGCGTGTTCTGGCCTGGGGTTAGATTACGATTAAATACGGTACTTGTAATTATTAACGGGGTCTGGGGATGATTACTTCGTTAATGATTGCGATTAAATACGCTCGAGCGACGAGAAGTGCGGTTTGGTGTCTGGCGCGTGGGAAAAATATTCACCTCTCGTGGTGTCTTTTCTTTTTATCGGTTAGCGGAATGAGTCGTAATGTCATGATAAATGCGCGATCATTGCATGCACGCTGTTTTATATAAGAAGTTGTTAGGCGCGCTACCTAATGGATGGAAAGGGGATTAAGCGTCGAGGATATATGTCTACCGAAGTTTCGAGAGTTACTGCCGAATTGTGTATTGCAATATGCGACGCTGTAAAAGGTGCTCGTTATTACTCGACTCACATTTGGCGCGATAATTCTCCCGTAAAGACAAATAAATAATGAAGCCAAATTAGTCGCACAAAATGAAATTCAACTACCTTAATTGACTTATTCACAACGTCCGGCGTGAAAATCGTAACCCAGTCGACTATCGTTATTGTTGGGAGGCGCGCAGTTTTATTATCCGCTCATTGCAAAATTCGTGCGGTCGACGCACATTTTAATAGAAAATAAATCGAATCAACGGAGAGAGAAAAAAATGTTTTCAATTATGCTTCGCATAATCATAAATAAATGGCCGCGCAGTGGCGGATTCGGAACAGCGAATAAAATTATTCCAACCAACACGTGACCTATATTTGAACAGTTGATTCAATTGCGATGTAACAGTTACATAAACGAGTGGGTAATGTGAACCTGCCTATACGATTAACCTTTAGGTCTATCACGAGCTTAATAGAAATTATCCTCTCAACAAGAAACTCCAAATAGAATTCACTATCATATTATAAATAACGACTTAACACGACTCTCACATTATTTCAGTTGTAATTGTGGTTTCTCTTATTGTTGGCATTCATTTGGTCGATAGGAAATGCATCGCTTGATCGGCTGACAAAAAAGCGCAAGTGCTAGCGAAATCGTATTGCTCGCGAGTGCAATTACAAAGTATAAATACTTGTCGCGAGCGCTGCTGAAAATTGGACGTATCGAAGAAGCGTTTGACCAGTTGATATTTCAATCGCGACGTCGGATGGGATTTACATAAAGCCTATTTAATCGGTCGTAAATAAATGCGCAAGTAGGATCATTAAATAACGTGAGACAGTACATTCCGCGGGGTTCATTTGTTTGTGACAGTTATTCAACTACTTGCGCAACATGTTAAACAAAGTAATTAATATTTGATAGCCGCGAGTCGGACGACTCAATGGCAACCGCACGCGCTTTGTCCGAGTGGCGCGCGGTCTCGCAGCAGTCGCATTTATAAAGTGCACCGAAGACGCGGCTGATGCATACAATATTCCGTGCACGTGACACCGATCGCGTACACATGCGCCCGGCAATCGCAACAGTGAAAGGCAATCCTGTCCCGCGAAAGTACGATTCCATGTGAACCATGAAAATGCCAGCAATTACGCATTTCAACATCAGATTCATGATGATTATTCATACATTGATCGATGCCATCCGCATCCCCGCTTATTCGTCCTTACGACAAATTGATATTCACTTTAATAACACGCTATTTATTGTTCGACCTATTGCTCATTTGTTATTCAATTTCTCATGGAAATGATATCAATTTCAATTTTATCCGTCTGGCCGTTTTTTCCACCGTACATGCAAGTTGGATGCTTTTGATGTATTCTTTCGGCCGAGCTTCCAGTTTGTTCGCATTAATTATTTTAATGGAACTTACTGAGGCAAGAAAAACGCTCTCTGAAAGGTTTTCCTGTTCAATGTTTAATCAGTTTCCTGTGTCACTTGAACGAGATTTTTATTAAGTTGCTCGTGTTACTTGGAAACTGTCCCATATTACTCAAGACATTTCACGAAGATTCTCATATTACTTGAATGCTTATCGGAAGTATCTCGTATTACGTCAACATTTTCCTCAAGTGTTCTTGGTCACGCGAACGCGTTTGAACCGAGAGTTACATTTTCATTATCCCGAGTTAAGTGTCCCGTGTGATTTCGTGATTTCGCGTATTCCATGCACGTTGCGTTGCGGTTAAACGTGTTACGCGCCACTTTTTAACAGCAGTGTCTTTTTCTCCTACAGAAATTATTATCCGAAGTCATCTTCCAAAACTCGAAACAGTAACAGGCACATCTTTGAAGACATTATTTGCCCAACGATCAGATACACTTTGCGTGCTGCTTTTATGATTAGTCCACAATCATATACGAAAGTCTGCTCAAAATGAAACCTTCGTTGCTTTCAGTTTTCGTCTTGACAAATTAATGCAAAATTACACATAATTGTGTAACAGTTATAATTGTATACAAATACAACAAATTTACTGCCACCATCGCAATGGCTATCAATTATCTTCAACAATTTTAATCTGCTCAAATACTTTTCATACTTTTTTTCACATAATTTAATGTTGTTTGATACAATTTGAAAGCTATTACATCGTCAAAAATATCAGATATTCAATGTGAGTATTTTTCACAACGACGGTATTCTTAACCAGTTCAAAGGAAGAATATATAATGCAATATTATATAATTAAATAGCTCATCATTCGAAATGTAAATTATAATTTCAGTTTGATCAATTAATGTTTAACTATGTTTGATTAATCAATATCGAATTAAAAGTTTTGATCAAGAACGCTTTGAAATTGTTGATTTTGTACAAACAAAATATATTAAAATGACGGAAATTGGTAATACAATAGATCGTTGACAAATCAAATATAGAATGACGAGTAGGTATGTTGATTTTCAATACTCGATGGAATAAAAAAATATGTTTTTCATAATTTGTATTCATTCTTTTCTTAAATTGTCCAATAAATCAGTGATAATTTCATTACCCAAAATAAATCAATTCAAAGAAAAATGAAGAATTAATTCAATAAAATTCAGTTTTGCTGTCGAAAAATAAATAAAGTAAAAATTATTTAACGACATAAAATTAGATTGTATCGAATATACTACAAATAATATATATCATGGAATCTCAAATATGTAAATTATTCGTATAAAAAATGAAGAGTGTTGGAAAAAAATAAGATTCAAAGTTGAAATATATAGCCAAGGTTTTAAATAATTTGTTTTCTGCATGAAAATGAATTTAACATTGGATTTATTATTCATAGCATCTGAACCTGAACTAATATATCATTACAAAAATATAGACTATAAATAATATATGTTTATTGGATACATGAAACGAGTGATATTTGTGAGAGTAGCGGAAATTTGGTTGTTTCAAATACACCATGCTTTCCATAGTAAAAGTAAATCTTAAATATCTGCAGTCACTTTCTCTAAGTGCAGAAAGAAACAATAAGACAAAAAAATGCATATCACTGTTTCGATAGCGAGAGAGGGGGGGAAGATAGAGAAGGATTGTAGGAGGTCAATGCGAGGTGAGCTCTTGGCTTATTTTATCTTTCTCGCGCATCTCCTAATAGTACTCGCTATTAATTACAGGAATATACGCTTCGTTATATTCCCGCGAGTCTCAGTGGAAATATAGGTGGTTTACGATTATGCGCGCAACATGTTAATTTTACAGCTCCAAGTCCAAACTGGACGTTGTTTACGACGTTCGCGGGATAGGCGCGCGGGTGTACATCGCGCGCGTCTTCTCAAATTTCAGCCGTACGATCCTTTCATTTTGCGCATCGTAAAAATCAATATTTCTTCGACGCAGCAGCGCAAAACAGCACTCGAGCCACCGACTCAAACTTTTTGTTGTCTCACTTTTTGCCACCTTGTTTGCTCTCTCTTTCTCTGCTTCTTACCCTTTTGGACTGCTCTTTTGATCGACCACCCGTACTAATCAATATCATTCAATTACCGCAACGTCGAAACAATCATTTTTCAATTGCTAATCGAGCGTCGACGGCTGGCTTGTTGTTTATCGTGGCCAATTAAAAGCAAAGGGAAGAAACAAAAGCGACGCGTTCGGAGTGGTTGACGAAAGTATCTGTGCACTGATTAAGACAACTTGATCTCGCGATGCGACTTATAATTCGATCTCCCTGGCTAAGAGTTGACTTTTTGCGAGGAGTTTGGGGCTCTGCGAAGGTAACTGCAAGACAAACGTCGCGCTTAAGATAAATGCAGAGGGCGATCGTGTTTGTAGGACATAAGAGATCGGTTATCGAGACGCGTGATTGGTCGCCCGATTTGGGGCCGAAAAATTGGATAAAGTGTGATTTATCGATAAAACGGGCAAGTAGCCGGGGACTGGATAAGACGAGCGGCGGGATGTTGTAGCGTAGGCGCGTGGCCCTGTTGTCGCGCGAGTCGCAAGTCTTGGCTCTCGGCTACTCGCGGATAGGTCAACGACTTGCGCGCGATCTCGCCAGAACTAGTCCGATGGGACGCGAGAGCCGGTCTCCGGCGTGTTATTACGCGCGTTCCCAGCCGACGTTGCCTGCGCTGCTGCTGCGTCCGAGACGCTTAGATATCGGCTCTCGCGTAATGTCGGACATTCGAACATCGCATCGCGAGAATGTCTCCGACAAGGATTAAGTATCAGTCGACTATTTTGCAGGGGTTTCGAATCTCGCGCGAAAACACGCGAACGGCTTCATAAATATTAGCCGATACAAAACGAACGACGCAGCAAGCAGAAGAGAGTGGAGGGGGAGAGCAAAGGGCGAAGGTGTTGGATCGGTAGTTGATCGGAGATTGGCGTCGTAATAATTCGCGGGATGAAAAAAATGTGACGGAAATAACTGGCAGCGAGTCTACTGGAACGAGAGGATGTTTCGGCCGAGAAATCATGAATAAAATAATCTAAACGGCCGAATAGCTGGCGCTTAACTGTACGCCTTGAATGTGTCTACTTTGTATGTAAAGCCGAGGGAGGATTGAAATTTTATTATCACGCGATAAAATGGTGCTATGAAGAGCGCCGATAGTCAATCATACTTTGTTACAAAGTGTGTCTAATGTTCGGCTGAAATGTGCTCGTTTTATTAGACTGTTATGAGGCCGAAATTGAAAGCCAAAAAGCTCTATATCAATCGAAGAGCGCGCGATCAAATAAACGAGTTAATAACATGTCAATTCAGATTGGAAATTACACACAAGACAGGGGAAAAATGCAAAATTAGATATGTAAATTATGGGTAGTTATAATAAATAGTCTCGAAGAACCGGTTCTTTTTCCCGTGTTTTGTGCGCTGAACTTTATTGAGAAAATGAAACTAATAAGCTGAATTACGCTTGATTTATGTAAACATAATTCAGGGCCATCAGGGAAAGCAAGCGCGCTGATTCGTCGGCCACATGACGTCTCGCGCGATTTTCGCCGTCAGTCAGCACTGAAAAATGCCTATCTGTGTACACGTGTGTGTTTGTGTACACTTGTGTGTGAGCATGCGAATGTGCTGTGCACAAGAAAACCCGTCGAACGTTTTTATTTCCGCGGCTTTGTTCGCGCAGTCCGAACGTGTCACGCTTATTTTTATTGCCGTGGCAAAAAATGGCGCTCATAAAAATCTGTCATATTTGCGATTTCACGAACCAAAAACGGTCTCGTGGGTCGGCGACGACAATTTCGTAAATCAGACTACACGATTGCGGGGGAAAAAGGCAAACGTCGGGAATTAATTATACGCGCGGCAATAATAACAAATAAAATGGCGCTCATTTTTGTGCGTCGCATCGAAAAGCTGAGCCTATCGCGCGCTCGAGAGACCGGTTTATGAGAAATTGGCGCATAAGATTCTAAGACGACGGGAGAAAGATTCCGCGACGTAACGAGTAACTCGCGTATAAGTAACACGAGTCGCATGATTATTCTTGAATACGTCCCGCGACGTTTCCTCATATCTCGTTATAGTTGTTCGAAAAATGCCCAATTAACATTCTCAAAAATGTCATTCAGTTAAACATGTTTTTAGATTTAATTGAATGAGATTCGTGCTACGAAACGACGCACAGCGAGACGCAATTATGGTCGAATTATTCGATATTCGAGGCATCAGAAAAGTATAAATCAAAAGCCTCGGCGATAAAAATGGACGAGTTATTTGCAAATATGGCGGTATAAAAATTGTTCTAACAAGTTTGCCGAGCGGTAAATATCAACGCAATATGTAAGGCAGGATGCGGCGAAGCTTCGCTCGGAGCAGCGTAGTTACGACAATATTGGCACACAAGCGGTTGCTCGAGTCGAATTTTCGTTGTTAGAGTTAGCAAGTGTGGTACGATCGAAATCCAAGGCAAACGGGGGGAATTTAAAGAATGCCAATATACTCTTGGTGAAAAAGGCCCTCGACATTTCGAGTCGCGTACTTGATTAATTTTGGCCGGCTTCTTGTCAATGCGACAACCAACCGGCTAATTCAACGAAACGCTCCGGCATCCTCTCTATCGTTTAACGCGCGTCAAAAAAACCTTTAGCGCGCAACATTGTTTCATCCCAATCACGCTACGTATACTTCGATTAATTCATTTCATATCCTCTCTCGTCACTTTATACATCACTCGCGACATTTTCTCATACATTTCTCCCTCCCAACGACACTTGATCAACTCCTTTTTGTTCGCTTCTTCTTCCTCTTCTTCTTCTTCTTCTTCTTCTTCTTCTTCTTCTATTTTGTTTTTTCCTTTTTTCCTTTTTTTTATTTATCTTCCACTTTTTGTCTCGCCACATTTTCGAAACCAACCAATTTTATTGGCTGATTTATATTGAAATAAAGTTGTAAAACGATATAGGTGGACCAAAAAAGGTCGTGCGGGAGTTGCGTAATTTCGATTGGTTTTAATGAGAATCTGGAAGAATTGACATAAATAATTAATTTTATAGTATAAAAGTGAATGTTAAAGCAGGACAAATTTAAAGCCGTAATAAAGAACGCATGTTGACACGAGCGTTTTTACGACTTTGACGCGATAAAATATAAGCGATCTTGCTGTCCCGTTCGGTGAAACGTGATACCCCACATATTCAAATACGAAACAATTCAATTGCAAATGAATGGGATTCCGAACGAGGACGCGGTAATTATTTGCGAGATGTAAATGAGCTTCACGCAGCCGAAATAGCGCCAAAAAAGTTGTATGCCAAGCGTGCGAAATTCGCCTCGTCCAATGCCAATGACAAATTCGATTTGGCCGCGGAAATGCCGCGAGCGCGCACGCGCGCGTCATTACGTTCCTCTGAATTTGTTTCCCATTTATCTTTATTGTTTCTGCCCTCCTGACTTCGACTTTGATGATCGTCAAAATGAAAACAACTGTAACAAATGTTGTCGTTTGTCATCTGACAAGCTCGAGATTAAATACACCCAAGAAGATTCGCTACTGAAATTCTATTTTAACGTCGATTCCAACAGCCGAGCGCTATTTTCGGCGCATGCCACTTTTTTTTCCTTCTCGTCGTCCTTTTTCCCAGTTACGCCGAACAAAAATTTACATGCAAATTCGCATTAAAATATTGCCGTTTCATTTTAAAACCAGTGTCGGTGAACACGGGGGAGAGAAAAAATCGTTTACATTTGCGTCCGCGAATTCAGCCAAAGTGAAAGGTGCGATTTTTACTAACGCTTTGAAAGGATTTTATAATAAACACTGCGACAAAAAAGTTTCGTAACATATTTTCCGTTTTATTTCGAGCAACTATGAAGTACAATGTTAATAAAAACTTTTCAACTTTCGCGCGCAAAGCATATTTCAAGTATCGTCGAGTCGACAAAAAATTGCTTTTGCACGAAATTCACCAAATGACCTGTTACTATGCCGGCACAAAATATCGGCTATCTTTGTCTGAAAGAAAAGTCAAGGATGACAATCTCTGCGTTAAGCAAAAAATGTACTTACCTGCGAAAAACAAGAATTGGCATATCGATGAAAATAAAGCGCATTACATCAAGGTGAAATGCAAATATTCCAAATCGATCCGACATAAGCATCAGAATTATTGTAATTTGGCGCGCAATTTTTGCGCAATTCGTTTTTTGAGCCTGTAATTTGAGCCAAATTGAGTTACACATGTTGCGGCGCCCGGCGCAGTTACATATGTATCTCGGTGACGTTTGCGCTTAAACAAACTGCCGACGATATTAATGGCGCACGGCAGTTATTCTTTTCGCTGTATTGTTTGGACTATTCATAAACTGAAATTGATATCCCGCGATCGCTAAGTGCGCCTTAATCGTACACTTTCACTGCACCTTAAGGCCCCTCGGCAGCTGCCACTTGATCGGCCAGAGATAAATCATATCCCTGAGTTTTCAGCGGTTCTGTCCGGAGAATAGATGATAAAGGTTAACCGGGGGCCGTAACTTTTCATGGCTTTTCAGCGCTCGCGCGCGATCTCTTCGACGAAAGCAGCAGCGTATATTGTTGCTATTTTAAGCGGTCGTCCGCATTCAAACTGCCGATTGTCTAAATCATTGCATTGTATAATGACGAATAAAATATGCGGTAATTAACGTGATTTACGGGGTTGCACAAGCATTTGTTTATAAAGACGCGCGCCTATGTAGATGGGAAAAATGAGCTGCCCATCCATCCGCTCGATAATTACGCAAATACGAGCTAGTTACGCGCGTTTGCCGAATTACATTCGCGCAATAATTGAGCAAATATCCCGGTGTGCTGCTATTTAGATCAATATAACGTTCGCTGGCACAAATCAACGCGAAGTCGAGGAAGAAACTCATTTGTGCGTGGACATAAAAAGTGTATCTCTTAAGCGGTCTTAATTGCACGCCAAACAAATGATAACCGTGGCGAAAAGTACGACTGAAATCAACGCTCCGAATATCCCCACCGCAAATTTATTTGCGGAAACGTTCGATTCGCTGCTACGCAGCCCATTAAATGAAACATCGCCCCGCGCGTTTTTCGCTTTCCGACAAACAAAGCGGTCGCTCGAATAACGACGACTCGAAAAACAGCTATTACGCGAGCTTAACCGCAACACTCCGCGAGTATCGTGTATTCAAAGATGGCTCCCGCCGCAGCTACAGCCTGCCAAGGAATTGACATATGAAAACCGATATTTGGTCTCGCTTTATTTTTCCTTTTTGATTCAAATGATACTTTTACGTGTGAACAAAATTAAAAGAATGAATATCACAGCGCCATTTTGTTTGCTTGCTCACAATTCAAAAGTCGATCATTGGTTAATTAAAATTTGTTTAATTCGCTCAATACATTTCAATCATTATATCTTTCATTTATATAACTCATCGATTTTTGACGTTACATTTATGCGGAGAAACAGTCAAATATTATGTCAATCTAACGTTAAACAAATTTACATCGTAGCTATACTTTATGTTAGTTTAGTCAGAGTTATTCACTTTTCTGCTGTAAAAGTTTTCCAATCTAATTGCAGTTCACAAGTTGATTGTTTTTCCATTTGCAGTTAACAAATTATTTTTACAACGATTAAAATACATTTTTCAAATTTACATTTAACTTCATTTTTGGAATCGTCCGCAGAAATAAAAATTATTTACTTATTATGCATTGCATAAATTAAAACTGAAGAAGGATAATCAATACGAAACGACGTTTTTAACATAGTTACATTTCATTTCCAAATGGTAAATAGATAAATTACATTCACAATACGATAATTAAAACTAAAATACATATTTCAACGATTTCAATTTTAATTTATGACTAACTGTAATTTAAACACGCAGCGTTGGGTATTTTATTTATGTATAAGGAATCAAAAGTTTGTTACGGACACTAAATTTCGAAAATTCAAAAAATACCATTTTCAATATTCAAATATTGAGATTTATAAAAAATCTAATGTTTGTTAATGAATTTTTAATTTATTTATGAAACCAAATTAATTTTTGTGAAAATTGATTAACAAAAAGTAAAAATATAAAATATAGGTTTTGGGATTTAAATATTGAAATAGCAGCAAATTTTCATTGAACAAGTAATAAGGTATACATCAATTTTGAAATATTCACAAATGGATTGATCGCGGTTTTGATTCTAAGCCTTCTCGCGATGAATTTGAATATAGTTTATTCATCAACCGTTAACAAAATTACTCGATACCTTGGCGAATAAATTTTCGATTAATCTTTGAATTATGGATATCTTTTCTAAAAGGAATTATATACAAGCAGGGATAATAAAATAATTTTTTCACTTTAGCTGTACATAAAATGTTTTTATTTACACATACACTCAACTGTACAGCAGGGTTTCCGTGTAAGTACTCACGAGATATATCCTACAAATAATAATTTACTTGACCAAAATAAATAAGCCCAGATTTCTGAATACATAAACATCCGAAGTCAAAGTTGCTATCCTATAAGTATTGCAGCCTAACCAGATATAAGAATAACGGTAATCTGGCAAACATTTATAAATGCAATCGATTAATTGGTGGGATAAAAAGTTGAGCTGGCGCGCTAAGTGAAATATTGTCAGGACATTATCAGCGATCTAAATATAAATAAATGGGATTCACATCCGCAAGCTCGCAGGGTTGATATTCGTTAGAGAAAGGCTCGGAATCCTCTTTGCGAGTGAACCCATCTAACAAACAAGCAAATTAGCAAACATCAGAGCATTACAGCGCGTTCCCAACGGGCCACCTAATACACCCACTTCATATCTAATTCAGCAACGCCACTGCGCAGGCAAGAAGTTTTAAAATCCCCATTAATACCATAAACTTGAAAAACGGCTGGAAGTCGACGGCAAGAAATGCGCTTTATTGCCAGCATTTTGGGCGTCGAAATTAATATCACGGTATCTCTTGCGCGACGCGAAAACGAGAAAATGCGATGGTGCGAAAAGTGCGGAACCGAGTGGGCGAGGGGGAGGGCGACACGCCAGCAGGGGGGCGGGGGAGAGAAGCGCGCTGACAAATTGGAAGGCGGCAGTAAAGGCGTCGTCGCTGAAGGGTTTCTCGGCTGGTGCGACGGAGACGCCCCCATGGGTTGGCGCGCGCCAACAAGCGAGACCGAGACATCATGAGAACGACGCGCAATAAAAGAGATAGCAAAAAGACAGGCCACCGCTAACCTAGAGGACACCTAGTTCAGCAAAAAGACAGCGCCACCTTGCAACAAAAAGCGCCAAAATACGCGACGCCAACGCTACTTTAGCGTTTTCCTAAGCAGGACTAATGGCCACTTAAACGCGTTTCTCGCGCCAATTCGAGCTCCGACAAACGGCCGAACTTGGAGCAAACTTTGCTCGAATTTACAAAATACTGATTCGAATCAGCGGAAAATTATGTTTGCGGCCAAACTGCTCTTTACCGAAACATCTTAACATACTTTTGCGAGTTTTTCGGTCTTTCGTCAGTCAAGCGTCGTTTTTCGTTTATTTAAATCAGTTTTTATTTCCGCAAACGGAGAAAAGCTTGAAAGTTGAAGTCAGAGAGATATAGTTTGTTTGCAAAATATTGAACCTCGCAATGTTGCGTGTCAGCTTTGGTATAATGACGAATGTAAAAATATTTCTGTCCCTTCGTTTTTTCCAGTCAATCATTTAGCGTGGCGTGCTGAAATCGTTAAAAAATCTTTCGTTCAAAAGAATTTTTCGACTCATTAAATTTGAATAAAGATTTTAGAATAATAAAGCGAAATGTCAACGAGAATGAAAAAAATTATTTATGATGTGGAAACGCGACAAAAAAGCTGTCGAAAAAAGAGGTTATGACAATCCGGACTTCATTGTGGATATCCATTTCATATTAATCATAATAACAACAGTAATGACCGGGTGAAGTATTTTCGAGGAAAGTTTGACGAATTAATGCTAAGTGACACGGACTATTCTCACGCTCGTCAGAGCGTGATCTCGAAAGATCTTGATCGGCCGATGAGCTAACTCGAGCTTATTGATTTTATCAGTTTGCATCTGTAATCATTTAAAGGTAGAACGACTTTTGCTCGCGCAGTTCTTTTTTCTTGCATTTTCGGCAAAATGAGCTTGAAGAGTAATCTTATTAATACGCTCCGTCGCGTATTTTTAGGAGCGAAATAAAGTTGAAAATATGTGCCGTCTCGCGGCCAGCGACGTAAGAACGTAGGTGGTCCGGGCTCGTTACGGCTGTCAGCCGAATCACGGCGATCGGCGCCCTAGCTCGCTTGCTCGGACGTTCTCGGGAGGCCCGAATTATCCACTTTCGTTCGCTCACGGACAAACAAACGAGATCCACTCTAACCTTTCTTTCGATATCAACGGCATTCGCCCATCGCATGACGTCTCTGACGATCGACAGGGGCGTAATTAAGGGGCGCACAATCGCCCGTTGTACCTTCTCGGTTAATGAATTTTACTTTTTTCCAGGCTACACCAATTATTCAGTCGTTCAATTTTTGTTCGCACAGATCGAACCCAGCTTGTCAAATCGAGCCGACTTGCCAGCTTGTTTAGCTGGGCAGTAAATTGATCAGTTTATGTCGCTGAAAATTGGTCGCCGTAAACAGAGTCAGCACTATTTATAGTTATTACGAGTATCGGCTGAAAAGCACTATTTATTCCTGACGACAAAATGTGTATTTATTATGACAATTAACCCGCAGAGCAACGCTCGCGCCCCGATAATACCCAAGTTCACAGTCATCGCGAGGAATTACGCCGGCCTCCGTATCTATTCATAACTCGCGCGATAAAAATCCGCGTTATTTTATACACCGCGCCTGCGTTACCGTTACGATATATATTTGTTCGCATGATTAGATTCTTATTTATTAGTGTACTCGCGAATTCCGCGTTAGCTTTATACCTTCCAACGACTATTGCTGATAACCAACTTATTTATTGTTGTTATCGTTGCTCAGGTATCACGCTTTCAATGAAACAATGGTATCAATTTTCGATACTTTCGAATTCTCCTACATGCTTCTAACTGCGCATCAAAAGTAACTGTATCTTCATCTGCTATATTAATGCAAAAAATTTAATTGAAAAATGTCCAAAATAAAATTTTACGAACTCTTATGATTTAACTGAATATCGCTATTCGCCGAACATTACGTTGCTACTCGAATACTCTACAAGATAATCATTCTTTTTCATTGTGTATACAGAAGCAAAAAATCAATTCTCTGATTTTAAATTCACGATTTATAGTCTACTATTATGGTATACCGTGATATTCATATTATAACCTATCAACTTCTTTACCAAAAGATGTTTATCAATTTTAACATCGCTGCACAACTTTGTTCATTTTTTCTACACTAAAACCAGGAGAATGAGCAATCTTCATAAGTTCAACCCGACATATTTTGTTATTTTAAGCTAAAATAAAATGCTCAATTGCCATTTGTGCAAATATCAGCAAAATTATTTCTTTCAAATGGTTGAGTAAATGTGCCGGTTAATTAAAATTCATAATCAATTTCAGAGAAAAATGAATTCATTTGGAAGTGACTCTCTTTGTCAGAAAAAACATCTGAAATCTTCTCATCTGTCCGAAAGAGACACGCCACCTCTAATAGGCTGAATAAAAAAGACACATTTTCTATTCCTCGGTAGAAGGTTAATATAATTCGAAATCATACTAATGACATGAAAAAAGTTATCTTGAATTTCTTTCAACTTTGCGTTTAAATTATTTAAATGCTAAAAGAATCAATGGATTCTGATAAAAAGCATGATACATTTTTATACTCGCCGCCAGCAAGAATTATATATATATATACTAAAAATAATAGTCAATACGTTGCATCGCAATCATAAATAAAAAAGATCAAATTAGATGATGTTGAATGAAAAATAAACAAACTATTGAACATCAAAATCTTCGTCAAACTGCTACAAATGGTTGTTTTTGCATTCCACTTGAACTCGCATAAACTCGCACGTAAGTTCACATACACATAGAAACGTCGTCAGCGAAATTTATTTGTTTTGTTTTTTGAGGCGCGATAACTCCATCGACGCAAAACTCGCATCAAGATTTTCCCTGACGAACAATAAACACCCCCTTAGCGGCGAGCGAGGAACGGAAAAAAAAATAATTACATCCTTTTCGAGCTTGACTATTAAGCAGAGTCGACGCGATCGAATTAACGCTAATTATCGTTGCTTGGCGTATCGCACGTGCGTTCGTGAACTTATCTTTGGGATTTGGTTAGCGGGTTCGATGACGCGCGACGAATTATTTGACGAGGCAGACGCGACAGAAATTGGAAAAGGGCAGGCTGCTGAAACGTAAAAAAAGGACGGATGACAAGACGACGAGTGCGAGCGCGTCGCGTTGTTTATGTATTAGTGAGAGTGTGTATGCGCGCGCGCGTCTCTGTACACATTGGGATGAGCGCTTTGAACACATGGCCTAAATTGTGTTGAGAATTGCTCGGATTGTTTTCGCGTTTTTCGTGAAGCGAAGAATTCGTCGAAACGCTGCGAAAGGTGAAAACGAGCCGGCACTCCGCGCTCAAATTTTTGAATCAGCCGAGGAATGGCTCGGTTGTCAATCTGCGCGTTTTTATTCCGGCCCAAATCGAATCTGCGGACTTGTCTTTCCAATTCGATATTTAATTCCCGTCTGTGGCTTTTTTCGTCCTCTAATATGTCCCCGCGAAACTGCGAAAAAAAAGCTATTCGCTTAATTACACCGAGCTAACGGAACCCTGGTTGCAGTTATATTTTATTTTCGCGATAAAGCACGCGAGGATCGTGGCGAGGCAATTGTTGGCTACGAGCACGAGCGGACCGCCAAAATCAAATACATTTTATTTGTCGTAATCTGTGGCCATAATGCCGAATGATTCGGCCGGGACTAGATTAGAAAACGGTTATCCGGCAAAATATGCGCATAACGAAGGTTCCGAGATCACGACTGCATTATCCTCCACCGGCCACTCACTCGACAAGACGCTTTTCCCTCGAACTCGGACGTTACATCTGCGCGAGCCAATCTCTTATCTGCCATCAATAAACACTCGAGCGGACGCAATCAAACAGAACGAGCTGCTCGGTCAAAAATTCAATTACTCCGCGGCCAATCGTGTGTCGCAATCTGGCTAATAATCAGCGCAAGAACTTTTGCGTCGTCGGCTCCTAAAAGCCGTGCGCAAAAGTGCGGATTATGAAAGTTACAATTGTCTTCTTCCGAGAGAACAAATGCTCGTTCGAAAAATGTCATAAAAGCTGTGTCTTGAAAAAAGAAGGAGGCCGATAGAGAGACGAACTGAAATGGGTAAAAAAGGAGAACGAGAAGAAGAATAAGACTGGAGAAGAGCGTGCGAGAAAGAGAGGCAGAGAAAATAGCGAGTGGCCGTGGCGTGTATGGCAAAAGTTTGAGGTGGCTGGATGGAGCGTCGACGACGCGCTCGGTTTCGCTCGCACTCTCTATTTGTCTCCGTTGCTCGGTGCCTCCGTGCAACAACCAGTCGTCGTGTCTCCGGGTCGATACCAGCGAACCCGCTCTCGGCCTCTTTCGAGCGTCTCGCTCCGCACACGCTGCACGTCGCTTATAAATATTCTCGCGTCGCGCACTAACGCGCGTTGTTCGACTACGTAGGATGCAATGTCTACAGGTACACAACACAACCGCGCGCCAACACGCACACTACGCAGACGCGACGTAATGTGTGCACGTGCACTACGCCGGAGACAACTTCGGCACCGAGTTAACCACACCTGACATTAAACCAGGAATTTTCGAGGAATCCCATAACTGAAAATACGAACGTACCGACGCTCTCAACTTCTCCTTGCATTTCCCTCACGAAACCTCGTCACTGCTATTTCATTCCTTCGTTTTTGCTTGTTCGCTTGACTTTGTTTTAAGGCACTTAGATCGCTTTAGTTATCATGTTTATTGATTCAACTTTTATTCCCTCGTTCGACATTTAGATTGACTTTTCGGTATGGATTTTAACTTTGACATTGAAACAGGTGCGCATCACAAAACACGATTCTTCAACAATTATATTTCGTTATTAAATATGACCAGTTTAGAACTTGATATTATTTTATAAATCGTTTCCATTTAGGAAATACTATCCTTTTTATTTACTCTTATTTGTGTTTCGATATAAATAATTTAGAGCTCAAATAATGCAAGTTAATATACACGTAATTATATTCTCAAATCAAATAAATATATAAAATATGTTTTTCATATTTGTTTTATTCAAAATGACGATCATTTGAAACTTTTTATTTGAAATACTATATTTTTAATTAAATTTCATATCAA
>JABFQD010000210.1:0-32296 GCA_022817045.1 Psix sp. ZL-2020
CGATAAATTTAATCTTAGTATTATTTTATAGCTTTTTTCTACGTCCATTATTACAAAACTCATTTCATGGATTCAGCAAAATAAGCATAAATATATTAATCAGTTTCAAAATCCTGAAATATTTCTCCCATAGACCTTCTTAAACGGAAAGAAAAAACTTTTTTATCATACACATGTTTATTGTTCAGCATAATTACTTTATCATGCTGATTTTAATATTTTTACCAAAAGTTATCTATGTCATTAAAAAACGAAATTGAACACCCATTAAAGGAGCATAAATATGCATATTAAAAATGCATTAAATTGATCATTTTGCAAGAATCAAAAAATGTACCATCTCATAATAATAAATGTGAAAAATTTTCTGATCATAATTACATAAAAACATTGTAATTTCATAATATTATTGTATTTTCCAAAGAACCTTTTATCTACGCTAAACACATCGGCACACACGTGCTTCCAGCCGACATTAATCTCAACGAATACGCGCAGAAATTGTAATTTTACACTTTCCTAGTGTAACTGTACATATATCACGATTTGTACGAAATATATAGCGGCAATATCACACACCGGCTGCAATTTTACTTTATTAAACCGCGTAATTTAAGAAGACCGAATCGCAAAATTTATTCGATCAGAGATCTTTTTTCTCTGACACTTGGATTTAATTTCGGTTCTCATCGTTACACGATGATGCGCTCTGTTACGTAATGGCTGCGTGCAATTGCGCGCAAACACAAATCTGCAATCGTTTTATTTTATTATACGTCGCTTCAGGAAGTAAAGCCAGTGTATCGAGATTATGATTGTGAATGCGCATGGCTGTTTGCTGTTTTACAAAGTGTCAAAGTAAACCAAAGCTGTCGATATCACTGCTATGAATATTCATTAGCACCCGGTAATTATTTCTTGAACTCACTACGTAAGACAAATCAGTTTAATTAATTATCATTGCGACGAAGTAAAAGCGTTCATATGTGGAAATATGAACATATTTAAAAATCCATTTACAATCGTGGCCATGTTTAACCGCAAAACTCAAATTATTTTGAGCGACAAAATTATCTTGAGTCTTACAACATAAACACTTGAATACTATTTGATTATTCTACTGTATGCAAATTGTCATTTAAATGATTGAAAACGAAATGATCAAATATATAGTTGAGTGACATGTATAAATGTCAGAAGATGCATTTTATGTGATTTGACAAAATATACTTTAGAACATATATAAATGTGGTTATATTTATGACACATGTGTGGAATATAAAGCTATTTATGCATATATGTACCAGACATCGAACATTTCAATGTTTAAATTCGAACCACATACCACCACATACAAATTTATGTTTCCACATAAATCCACTGGAAGCATGATAACCTGTATAGTAATGGCCATTCATTCAAGAGTTATGTATGCGACGCAGATAGAACTACATATAAATTATTCCTCAAGTATATGTATATTTAAATTCTTCTTGATTTGAAATATGTATCGAAAAAAAGAAAGATTGTGCATTCGATACGACCATCAAATGGAAGTCTCAAAAGAAACCGACGATAGTAATTTTTGACAGCTCGCGATGTACTTTGCATATCCATTATATTCTCAGTATCTCTGTACGAGTATAAATAGAAAATATTCCACAGGAGCAAATAACGGTACGGGTCGAAGAGTCTTGGGTCCGTACGAACGGGCCGAAGAATCTAAGACACGTGCAAACGTATGTTCCCAATTGAACGACGAGATGCAGACTACTGATTGAACTTGCCATGAAAATCGAGTGCATTTGTATGCGTTGCGTAACGTGCAAGCACGCCGGTTCTCCACTTGCCAAGTGGAAGACACTAAAGACATTGGAACATTGTAAAGGCGAGAAAAAAATGAGCATCATTTTTGAGATATTGCGCAGGGAATGACTTGTTGTGGTCGAGGTTGAAATTTCGCGGTGGAAAAAATGCGCGAAGAATGAGAAAAGGAGGATGTAGCGCGCCTAACGACGAAACGAAAGAATGAGCGTTGAACGCGGAATGCGGATGAGTCTTGTAGATGGGCTCGCCGGCCGGCCAGCCGGCCGGCGCGTTTGGATTATCCGCGCGCCTTCAAATCGCATTAATGCGACATCGGGCTAATCGGCCACGGTTAACCGGCGGAGAACCACCGCCTCACGCCGCTTTTTCCAATTACTCCGCTTTTTGCCTTCAACCTTTTGCTTTATGAAAACGTTCCTGCCGTTTTGACAGCAGATACTTCCTCTTCCGCCATCGATAAAAACAACTTCTTAATTTCACATTTTTCAACATAATTTCCCAACCTTGTATTTCATTTTTATTCTGTTTTTTAACAAATAACTTATATAATAATTCAAAATAGTTCATTTCTCATATTGAATTATTTGATTTTAAATATTAGAACTCTTTCTTTTACATGTTCAATGTAATGGAATTTATATTCTGTTTTAGTTGAAAATGAAAATATAATTTTATTTTGTAGACTAAAAGTTGATATTGTCGTTTGACCTAATGATAGCACTTGAACGATTGTATAAACGTGTGATGATTCGCGAGATAAACCCAAGTAACCCCGCAATGGTAAATGACTGTTCAACATCTCGCATCAGATGCAATCACGTCAATTAGTACGGTACTCTCGCATACAATTGCTCCGTACAAAGATATCTAGGGAGGTGGCGATATCGACATCTAGCGCAATAGTACCGCAAATTCGTAACAGATTGAGAAAACGTAACAGCTCAGTGAAATGCGGCTTATAGATGCGGAAACTTGAAGGTTACAGCTGACCATTACCAATTATTTAATAACATTTTCAACCCAAAGAGTCACTTTTTCCAACACGGTTCGCTTCGTGCTCAAAACCATAACGAAACAAAACGCCCGGATTTGCATAATCGACTTTCAATTTTTCAAGGTCCGAGATTTTCTGAATAAAGAAAAATATTTGTGTTCCGAAGAAAGCCAAATTATCTCGCTTTGGATTGTGTAATGTGTGAAGAACAAAATTCTGTGTGATAATTGGTGCCATTATTACAAATTACTTCTTTTTATGCTCAAAATTGGATTATTATTAACAGTTTAACTTATTGATGTAATGTTATATAAATATGTTAATTTCTTTCATTATGCCGCTAAAAAGTAGACAAATGAACGGGTGTGGTAAAAATCGAAAAATGGCCTGCCACAATGATCGTGGGTGAAGTAGTTGCGCGATTGCAGCAGTGGCGCGTAATTGGAATTGCTGGCTAATGGGACGATTGTTCGAGGGCGACGTTCCTTCTAGACTTGCAGGCACGAAATGTTCTGCGGAAATATAGCCAACAGACACAGGCTGAAATTGAACTGAGGCGAGGCGGCAATTATGCCCCGCGAAAACCGGTCCCGTGCGTGGCCGGACAATTCGTGCGACCGTAGTTTACTTAGTCGCGACATTCTACTGCCAACTACCATGTCAATTTATTTACTTTTCTTTTAAAAATCATCACTGCTCGTTCGTATGTTGGTATTAGATACTGAACTCACTCGATCGAACATTTTCGTGTCAATGATTTATTGCTAATTTCAATTTTCAACAAATTTACCATGAAAAGTCAAACCTTTTTTTCTATGAAAATTGTCGACTTCAACCATAAAGTAGAATCTTTTGAAAATTGTATAATAATTTTCATTTTTGTGTGATTTGCTATAAAAAGTTATTGTATGAAATTCGGTTTTTGGTTATTTACATTAGTTTATTTAAACAAAATGTTATCACAATATGAGGTTATGATCTTTATTATAATTTAAGTGTTTTTCAAAGATAATGTTAAATAATTTGTATTGAGTTTATAATTAAAATTAAAATATGTGCCTTGTGAAGTAGTAAATGCACACCAGCACAGAAATAAAAATAAGAGAAAGCGTACGATACGTATCGAGTTATCTGAATAACGCGACGGAATAGGACAAGGTGTGGGCCTGATGTTAAGACGTGCAACCGCGCACCTGTTCAGTGCTGTTGGATGACCGTTTTTTAATAGGAAACACCATGATCCACAGATCTAGATCAAGTGGAAAGAGATAGTCGCACTCTAATCAATGTACTGTTACTTGCATTGCTAAGATCTAAATGAAATTATGCACAATTAGAGATATCCAACATACTAGAATTGGATAAGCGTAATGAAATCTGCAAGAAAATTCCAACAATTTTTCTTTCAAATTCACTCGTATTCTTCTAGCGGTCGGTTTATTTTTATCAATTTTTACGAGCGGAATTCTCATAAGTTCTATTTTCTCGCTTGATATAATTTTCAATTTCATCCAAATTTTCGCGCCAGAACGTAAGAACGAAAATGGACAGCTTGATGAATGCGATAGCTTTTCTTCGCGCCGCATGGTTGTAACTTATTTCGGCCGTATTCGCGTAATTTACGTTGACGGTACGGGGAATTTGTAGAACGAGATATAAATATATTATAAAAGTCGGACCGCGCGTGCACTCGTATCCTGTATTTCTGGCGTGTTATATCAAGTCGTTGAACGGCTGCGCGGCGGTATCGAAATACCTCCGAGTTTATCGTACGACTAACGGTAGGTCTTAACCTTCGCGTCATACATTTTGCGGATACGCGCGGGCTTCATTCCGCATCGCATGCTCCAACGCAAGAATGCACGAGCTTAACAGTACCTGCCATAAACTTGCATCTGTACTGCATGCGTACATTGTTGTCCGCCTAAACGAAATTTCGCTGGAGCCACTGGGTCTTCTGTATGACATCGATCAATTGCAGTCTATCCTGCACGCTCAAACTGACGCTTTAGACGTTTACTTGAACACCATAAATGTCGAAAAATGAACTCTGCTTTTGCAATTACTTTTTATGTGATTGCAGTTGCATTTTATAAACTGCACTTAATTTACGAATTTCCACTGACCTTTTTAAAGCCGCGTTTGTTCATTCATTTATCAAATCAGTCTTATCTATTTTAATAACGAGAACATGATTAATATAATTGCATTTTATATGACGTCAGTTTTGGACTGTTAAAAGTATTATGGAATGTTATTGACTTGATTTGAAAGTTTCTTGGTTTGAATATGTATTTACATATAGATATATGGGTTTTGAACATCAATGTTTGATCTTTACTTTCATGTTAAATGTTAATGATTTTCTCCGCTCATCTTTGAACTATTCGCATAAAAAAGTTTGTAGTATTGTAATAATCTATGATTTACTCTTCTATTTAATATGACTAATTTGAACAAATACCACAGATAAAGTTGGTGTATAATCTTAAAGGGTATAACCCGTAATAATTTCCAGTTGAAAAATCATAGAAATCTTACGAATTGTGAAATAGAATTGAAATGTTATTTTTCATTGCAAGTTCAAATAGTAACAATACGAAAGTTCAAATGGTAAATTAAGTTGCAACCATTTCAACTGTTCGTTGAAAAGTGAATCGTATAATACAAAATTGATGTTCCAAACTTATTTGGTTCGCTTTAAAAACAGTGCTATACCATAAAATTAACAACAATGTTCTTAGCTTGTCGCAATTATGCAAATGACGTAACGATAATGGCATAATACAATTCATAAAGTGTCCAAAATGAGTTCATAAAAAGGCTCAAAGTATCCAACCTTCCTTTTAGCCATAACTGAAGTATGCTTTTCGAAGCTAATTTTTTTCTCCTGCGCGTATAATTACGGTGCATAATTTCACCACCTCATCTCGTGTTGGATCTTGAAATGGAAATCGGTATGTCGATAGCTTTTCATGATTGTCCATGACAAACAGCTCGGCTTGGCGCAATTTGTTGAGCGAGTTCTATAACATAAGTCAGGCCCGGCGAGGCTTGGCTGCCTGGAAAGGCATCCAAAACGAGTCTGAAACTATTCGCTCCGGTGTGTTTTGCCTGTTGCGAATAAGGCGCGGCAGGCAGCGGGGCGGAAAGCAAACCCTGTTCAGCGCTGAGTCGAACGTCGATGAAAGAGTGACCTTGACCCGACCCAGCCGGCGAGAAACCCTCGAGCAATGCGCTTACTTGAGACTGACCTCACTGCTGACTGGCACACATTAGCGCGCTCCTTTCGTCGTTTTTTCGCCTAGATCTATCATCAAAGATCGCACCGAACAATCGAACTACGGGCTTACCTACACGTCCAACCAGCTGATGCTCAAAAAAGCTGATGTTTCCATTCTTTCTCTGGTTAAAATGAAAGTTACCATGGATTCCGAATTCAGCTTTGAGGTTTAAAAAATGACGAGGAACTTTTTTCTCAGATGTGGAAAAAACTCACTCAAGTTTAATGAAACGGATTGCTAAGTGAAAAGAAATGGAAAGTGGTGTCATCAATAAATTCACGTTGATGATATCTCGAATCGTAAACTCGAAGTTGTTCGAACACTGATAGAAAGTTGCTTCACGTGGTTGGTCAAATTCGGAGGATAGGGTTCAGTCAACTCGGTTGCGATGATGCTTACCTGGAACAAAGAGAAGGAAGATTAAATTAGTTGTCTTGTTAAAAGGTCAAGACGAATGCTAAGTGCTAAGTAAGTGTTGTGAGTACAAACAATCAATGATCCTATGATTTTGCGCGGAAAAAAAATGGGAACACTGAAAATTGATTTCTCAGAAAGTGCGTTGTGAAAAAATGCAACGCAATGTAAAAAGTATGAAAAATCCGGTTTCGAATGAAGTTCTTCCGACTAATTCGAGGTCTCGATCGAATGACTACGCAAAGGAAGTGGCTCGTTGTGTCGTCGGGAACTCGTTTTTGACGGGACGAGATCGAGCAGGAAAACAGGATAGTGAGACGACGCAAATTATAAATTGTCAAGAGGCCGTTGCGTCAAGTGCATCATATTTTTCGACCTCGGCTATGAAATTTGTGATCGCTTATCCTTGCGTGACACGTAGCTCTTATTCGCCTGGTAATTTCTTTTTATTCGAAGGAAAACGACTTTTTCTTCGTAGATCGCTTGGCCTAAAAATGATACTCGAGTATTCCTAAATTGATTCAATTTATTGTCGTTATAGTTAAGTATGAAGCATGCAAACTTGACAGCTGAAAAAAACGACGTCCTCCAAACAAATAACTCGTTCCTACACGCACCTCTCGAGCGTACTTTTTCGATAATTGATTTCCATACATTGCATTGGCAAGTCCTAAAAAAAGGTCCTTTCAGTTGAATTCCCTAAGCACCATTTAATACAACGCAGTATATTCTCGGTGCTTCTAAAAGATGGTTCTTTGTAGCAAGTTTGCGAAACATAATTGAATGCGTGAGAATTTTTGGTTAACTATTGTAAAGGTCGAGATACAATAGAGTAGAGGGTGACAAGTAAATATAGCTTACTACCCCCCTAACCTTGATCTACAGCCTCCTAGAACCATTTTACGTAGAGGACATGAATGGATGAAAGATTGCATGAAAATCGTTGAGTATAAAAAGAACAGATGTTTTAGTATTATGAACTTTTCCGTCGCCGAATTTTGACATCGAGATGCAATGATGATGTCCCCCAGTTTATCTAATCCGGTATCTAAATAGTATGGATGAAAGAATAAAAGGGTGCCTGACATGGGATTTAAAAATGTTAACAGGGTTGAACCTCGGCTTACACACGTATAAATGCAGGCTGATGAATCTTAGAGACAAATTCTTCATTCATTACCGGGGGTCAATAAAACGATTTGTCTCAAAGCAATCGTCTTACTGTCTATTCTTCAATCCATCACGCTGCGTTGCATTAAGGTCTTCATATGATAATTTGAAATTGAATATTATAATCTGCGAATTTGCATTAGATCAATTTGTTTGATGTCATTATTTTCAATTGGCTACGTTCAACGCTAATCTACTTTGCATTTTTTTTCGCGATGTCTCGTTTACCATTTGTTCAATATCATCTTCATTACCCACGTTCATTTGATGATGTTAATTTGTCTTCCCCACGACTACTCTGAACGTTTATTTTTCATTACATTTAATCCTAATTTCCGTTTCTTCATTTCATTTATTTCAATATTAAACACTTCCGTTTGGAATTATTCAATTTCGCCCATTTATCTTCGTCCAATCACATTTGACGCGCCATCTTCTTTTTATTCAGCCACCTTATGAGCATTCACGTCGGAGCAATTATTTGTATATTTTCATTAAAGCCAAAGTACCGAAATATTTAACTCGCATCTTTTCAATTCTAAGGTTTATTTTCTCCGCTGTCACGCAGCGAGACGATGATAGTTGCCCACGTTAACGAGACAAGATTCATTCGAGTTGGGTGAACGTACCTCTCAGTCATTGAGAAAACCGGCAGCTGCGAAAAAAATCGCATCCCGAATGAGCAAGCCATGAGAACTGGAAACTCTCGTCCAGTTCTTGAGTCCGCCCGCGAACTCTTCACGTAGTGATGCATCATCATCATTATCATTATAATCGTCGTCAGCAGCGCCACTCTATACCTCGAGACCTATCCAAGCCCAGACAAAGTTCTGCGTCTGGATGCAACCCAATGATCCGGCAATTCTTTATTAGTATTCAATGCCGCGTGGCTCCTTTTTGCGCGACATTTTTTTCACAGCTCCGATTTTTCTCTCCTCCCTATTTTTTGCCCTCCTATTTAATCTCCCATAATGTCAAGTTTATCATGCAAAAATGATGTTATGATTATTTAACATCCATCTTTGTTTCTCATTATTTTGCGAAATGTCGTCCATTAAAAGTAATTAGCCGTAATAAACATTTGCCAAAACAACACTTTATTTTGAAAATCATTCGCAGCAATCAATTGCTAGCCTTTAGACGGTAAAAAGTGAACAAATTCCAAAGACTTTTATGCCTCGTATCCCAGCCAGTTGAGCTTGTAAACAGAAAACGAAGGGATCAAATTTTCGATCTATCAGGAGCTGATTGATGATTTAATTCGAATGTCCTCGTCGCGTCTTACGACATCTAGAGAGAGGAGAGTGCGAGACGAAGAGGCGGAGCGTGGTGGAATGAGGGAGCAACATGCAATACGCTCATTTGTATCCGAGCTGCGCCAGCAACTTTACCTTCTTTTGCGTTCGTTTGTGCTAACCATATGTAATTGTTTCTCGTCATCGACCTCTAAGATCGATTGTTGTCTGTGTGCGTGCGTACGTGAGACGCAGAGGATGAGGCTCGAGCGCAACAGGTAGCGAAGCGACTAACTAACTCCGCAACGCCGAGCACCCTCTCTTACGTCCGTGTATGTGATGGTGTGGCGCAGGTGCAACAGGTGTGGCAGGCCGCGCATTTCAGGACTCCACAATAAGCTCGCACGCGAGGACTCATCTGCGTCTTTTCACGACCCAACTGCCTCTCGAGACTCGCAATTCAAACTGATTTTTTGGATCATTCTTTGTTGCATTCTATAACCAATCATAATGGTAGAGCAAAAAATTTCTTTAAAGGACCAATCAAATTTACTCACTGACAAATTGTCCTTTACTTTTGGACACTTTTTGTCTCATTTGAAATACTCCATGTTGGTTTGACTGTCGGCCAATGTTTTCTTAGAATAAACGTCATGAACTGATGCAGCGAATATGAAGCAAGACAAATTATTTATTATATATCGGTGTTTAATTAATGTTCTTTATTGCGGCGTAATAAAAGTTGTATATAGTTTGCTTAATAACCAAGTGTTATGAATACGCTTTTATGAATTTTATGATTCTTTATCCGTCTTACGAAAATCGAATAACTTGCCTGGCGTAATGTAATTGAAGTCAAAAAAGAGACTCTGTATTAATATCAGCCGATAAAATGTGTATCGTAGCAAGCAATCGAAGCGTTAATGGACATTTCATTTATTGCCAATCGCCGGCTTACTCAATCGCAATTTCGTACATAGCTGGCTCGTTGTAACGAATGCTTGCAATGACTTCGTGGTAATTGCGTTGCGTTACACGTGTCAGTAAAAAGCAAAAACAACACTCAACCATACAATACCGTTTCTCATACTTATGGGAAATGCTTCCAGGACAAAATATTATGCGCTTTTTGCGTATTCTTTTCACTTTCCCATACACCTTAATCCGCGAGTCTCTACTCCGTATAGATTATATCTTCAATTTGAGGTTAACGGCGTTGTTTTGTAGGCGCTTTTTTAGGTCTCGTTCGACGCGTGAAATTTGGTTCGGCGAATCAAAAAGTTGTTATTCCCCACCGAGGAATTTAAATTTTAAAACACTTCTAATGTTCGATCCGTCAAGTGAAGCCAAATTCGCATGATTATAAGCCAGGATAAGTCAGGATAAATATTAATCAATGGGCCGTGCATATCGGAGGGCTGCAGTGATATCGGAGGGATGAGAAGGCCGCTCGAAGGAGCGTGTGAGCGGAAAGTACGAAGGTACACATCCGCGTAACTACGCCGATATAAATGATTATAATTCTCGCATGGCTATATATTTATAAAGCTGTGTGTAAAAACCGACAACGCCGCGAGAAAAAGGCAAAGGGCTGTCGGTTCACGTACTTTGGATGCTAAAATATGGACGCGCCGGCTGAAAAACGCTAATCGTGTGGAAGACGCGCAATTCATTTAACTTTTTCCCGCACAACGCAAAGACATATTCATATGTCTTGTTTGGGCTCACGTACGACTTTTTTTCCGCGGAAAAACGACGTTTTCAGGCTCATTATACGCCATCGCCTGCAACCATCATTTTAATTTTCTCCACTTTAACTTTTAATGTGAATTTTAATCCCTTCAAATTATAGCTCCATCAAGCAAATTCAGAAGCTTTATAACATGACCAAAATTAGTTCTCAATTATGTTTTTGTCGCGATTATACTTTTTGTTTTGCGCTGATTGGTCTGTATTGTACCAACAGGAAATTTAACAAAAAATGCAGTGAATATTTCAGCGCCAATTTATAATATTCCTCGGTTGCAAAATTATAATCCACAATTATAATTCATTTGAATATTTAAATACCTTTTCACCTAACCGTAATTTCTAAATTGCTTCTTTATATAATAATTTCATTTCAATCAAGTTTCTCCTAAGATTAGTTTGACGTGTTAACAAACATATCAATATAGTAAAGGCGATTCAAGTAGCCGGCAAAAGCATTTTTTCATGCATATAAAAAAGCTGGACCGAGCGCGTGAATTGGCAATTTTTAAATGCGATTAAATTGCGCGATGTGGTTTGTAATGTCAGAACATAGCTAGGCAACAGGAACTACTGTATACCAACAGTATCCATTACTGAGAACAGCAGCCATCGTCATTATCGATGGATCGGCTGCTTATTATTTATTAGGTGATAATTAAGCTCCATTAATAGCGTCTTACATAAAGATTGTTAGTTTGTTACGTGGCTGTTTATGACCAATTTGTTTACGGAACTAAATTATTATTCCTCCGAGAGACCTGATCCAATTGTTATCATCGTGTAATGTTTCTCGACTCATTACCTTCATCTCTTAATTTGCAGTTTATTGTCTTCGATTCATTACCTTCATAACACTGTTAATAGGTTATGTTTAATTTGCGCGATAATTATATTCCCTATAGTGAACCAAGTAACACTTTTTTTATTTTCATATCGCGCTTATCAATCAGACAAGATTACGCGCATGATTCACTTTCTTTAGAATCTTCGATTCAAAAACTTAAATCGATGTTTCGTGTAGTCTCGTGATAATTTCCGCGTTTGCGCTCTATCTTTCGCGAATCTTATCCGCGGATCTAAGGAAATTCATTTTTCATGCACCTTGCGCGTTACGCAATCGAGAGCTACGTGCTCGAGACAGCAGTGACCGATTGTGTTTAAGCGCTAAACGAAGAGCGAGAGCGTGTGTTATTATTCCTACGTAATTAAGTGACCTCTTTAGTGGCTAAGCGCGTTATGCAAATACACATTATTTTGCGATTCATTCGTAGGCGGACGCCTCAAGATTTCTGTAACGATCTCGATTACAACTGCTCACTACTGACCGCATTACTCCAGCTGTAATCTCGTTGGACCATTTTTCTCTTCGCAGAATGAATGGATTAAAAAATCGAGCGGAGGAGTCTGGTGGAATCAACACGCAGTTGCTCAACCCGACCGATTCGCGCAACTCATTCAACCATGGAAAAACTTGCGAACGGAAATGCCACGCAACGTGCGCACTTTGCCTCAATCGCCTCCAGCTCGTTATCTTTGCCTTTTTTGATCCAGATCTCATGCCGCGTGTTTGGCTTTTACCGCGCATTTTTAGGCCGCTAAATTGTGACAAAGTTTTAGTAGGTTATGGGACGGATATTGAGGAAGCGTTTTTGGGACAGAGGAAGGTGTGTTCGAGTTTGTTCAAATAGGCTTTGAAACAGATTTATGTACATTAAATAAACATTATATAATTCTCGTCTGTATCGTTAATGTTGTTAGTCTAAGTTATTTGATTGTGATTAATCACAACTAGGTCATGTTTATTTATCATGCGTTAGTAGTTTTGAATAGTTTTCACTTTCTAGTTCTTTGAATATCATCTTTTTTCCAACAATTTTGAATATTTTTTGTTCTAGGATTTTGAAGAGATATTTTTGATCTATTTAAAATAATGATTTGATGTCAAATATTGTTTGTGATTTGAATATGATTAGAAAAGATTTTCTGAAAATAATTCATTTTATTATTGTGTGCAACTGAAGTCTTATGATTCATGCTTTATAGAACAATATTTCATAGGGAAAGGTTGATTCAAGATTTATTTGTATATTTTTCACACGGGAAGAATAATATGTTCTTTGTATGAAAAATGTTCATATGTATAGAGTTGAACAAGTTTTTCTAAATGACTTACGTTGAATATTTATATATCACTATCCTTGACAATTTAATCAAAATTAAAATTATATATATCCCATTACATACTCCTATAACATGAGAAAATTCCTCGAGCTTTAATAATAATTATATACACCGAGAATTATGGTGTTACGATTATATGAATAAATTTATTGTTTTTCTTCGTTATACAGAAAGTACAAACTATGATAATATCATGTGATTTCACTGCCTGAATTGTAAAATCTTAGTCACGTCGCGATTTTCATCGAGCAAACGGAAATATTATTTCAGCCAATGTTAATTTTTCTACAATGCACCATAATTCAGATCAAAACAAAAGTGAAATAATTTCTAACAAAAATCACTTCTTAAATGACTATTACCTTCGGAATACGCACTCTTAAACATTTTATTTCAAGTTGATTTCGTTCCTAAATGTTGAATTTGAATGAAAATTATTTGCACCTTACGCACAACTTTTACACCATAACAGTTGCGTAATTTGAGTTTTTCAGCAATTTACGAAAAACCGAGCTCGGCATTAAAAGAAATATTTATCTCGGCTTTCCTTAGCGAGCCATCATCAATCTCTTTAATGTTTCCGCCATTTAAGCGTAACGTTTAAAAACTCCACCGTGCGGCTTTATCTACTGGAAATATTCGAAACAAAGTTAGAACATTTATCGGACAAACAACCGAGTCGAATGGCGTAACTCGTTGAAGCGTAGAAATAAGTTTACTCTATACATTGGGAGCGGAAATGCGACGAAACGTGTGTACTTCTGAGCGCACAATGCGGCGCACACGCAACGCCAGGGGGCCACCGGTAATTTCATCTCGACAGACAGTCTAATGCATTAGACGCATAAACTTCCGGTACATTTGTCATTGGCACTTTTGACGCTGAGCTAATACCTCGTTTCTAAGAGAGGAAGCGTCTCTATTCACGTCGGCAGCTTTTCTAACTCATTTGCAAAATTGTTTAATTTTCGTGACTCGTCGGAGGCCGACACGTTTTGTGCCGGTACACCTTGGCGTACATGCTAATGGTCGAGTCGATTTGTCAAGCTCTTTTTTCAAATCCTTTCCCGGAATGTGTTAACAAGTAGACGGCAGTGCAAAAAAGCGTCTACCTGTCTCCTCTTCGTTAGATAATACCCAGCCATACATACACAGTTTCGTTACGTAATTTAGGATTAATGTTATTATGCAATGCGTGTGAGTATTGAGCTATTCAAGCGATCCTTTGACAGATCGGTCGTTTCCGTCGAGCGTACGAATAATGATACATCGAGTTTGCAACAGCTACAAATGGTTGTCGAAAAAGATGGTTGGAAAATTAGAAACGTAATTAGACGTTTTTGCTGTAATAGTAACAAATGGCGCACTCGTAAAGAGGATTAATAAAGAAAAAGAAAAGGACTCAAGAATTTATCTCTTCTTCCTCGTGGCGCAAAATGAAGGCGGATAATTAAGCTGCCATAATCGAGCTAAGCGGGCCAGCCGGTGGTATCTAGAGCGGAAACTACGAAAGAAAAACGAAACGCGTGTACAGAAACGCAAATCGTTTCCTCCTGCTCTGGGTATCCCCTTTCTCTTCGAGATCATCGGTCGTGCTAAGCTCACTAATTAATTCGACGCGTCTGTCATTCTTTTTTTCTCGCGGTCAAGGCGCCCGTAATGGCTCCGGCAAATCTGCGCTCGATTTTTTCCGCCGTTACTTCGGTGGTTTGAAGCAGTCATAACTACCTGCGGTAGGGTTTCTTACATATCTCATTCATGCGTTCAGGATATTTACGCAATGCGCGTTCCAAACGAATCGCCCGACGGGATTTAAGGATGAGCGGCTGCGCATATATAGTATGCGCATCCTTGAAAATTGGCCAAGTTAGTTGGCAAAGGTCGAACGCTTTAACGACATAACGGTTTGGATTGGCTCGTGGCTGGGTTCGGAATTTTTTGCTATATTTATCTTGATCGGTTTATTTGAGTTGGAGATATGTTAAAAACGTGGTCGAAAGCAGGATCGAGAAATTCGGAATGATGGAGGCTCATTGCTATAGAGAAAATCTCTTTTGTATCCTTGAGAAAACCTCTATTAAGGCGAGAAAGGATTAATACAAGCGAGGGCAGCGAGAAAATATGGTACCCGTAACCTGTTGAAGCCGTGTTTCAAACTTTTCGACAAGCGTTTATTTTTCACTTTCTATCATTACGTTCACTTTTTTTTTAGCTGATATAACAGATTTTGAAGCAAATCTTGTTGCTTTCAACAGTTCATCTTCATTAGCTCGTAGAATTGACTTTCTACTATCTTTATAATCTGCTATATCTTTCAAGAAAAATCTGCGGTAAATATGCACATAATTTATGACGAACTTGACCTAGAAGGTATTTTATCTGTTTTATTTTAATAACCGCTGATTATATTTTTATCAGAATATCACTTTGGTATAATAAAATTTGCTGTCAGTTATAATTATAAGCCAAATTGAAAAATCATCTTTTCCTTCCAATAAGATCAAACTGTCTGAGAAATGAAATTGAATACAGCCGAATATGAATAAAAAAAGGTCATAAATAAAGCAAAGTTTTCTGAGTTACTTTCAACTTCTCAGATAATTGCACGTCTCATCGTTGGATGATCTCAGAGTAATCGCGTCGACTTAAAAAATCGCCGATAATGATTCCAGAGGATCGGCGCGACTGTCGAGATCACCTTGCGATGAAAGTAGCGGGCTGGTCACGACTTTCAAATGGCCGCGCGCGCGTTCGTCTCCGGACGAAATTCGATTGTAATTTATGGAATTTAAAGTAGTGACAGCCGCATCGGCGCAGTCGAATTGTGAATGAAAAAGGCGGCGCAAAAAGTGACATGCGCGCAGCTCGAATACTTTCTCACGTTGCGCGCGTACCGATAACGAATGGCGCGAATACTTTCTAGAAACCCTTTTCCTCGAAGCGACAAATGGTCAATGTAGAAATAAGAAAAGAGGCCGAGACGATCAGACAAACGACGCGTAGAAATCTCGACACGCGCGATATCTTGTGTGCGCGCGCGCACGCCGATTTCAATAGCGACGTCGTCCGCGGCATCGATGACTCGCCGCTTAATTGCGTCCGCTCGAATGAAATGCGCCTGCACTTAACTATCATAAAATCGAATCAAATCTTTTCCAATTCCCATTAAACTATGAGTACTTTATTACTCAGTTGGACAGAAATTATGGCTAGAAAAGCGTAACAATCATGAGAATCGCGAAGCTCGGGATTATAAATATCGGACGCAAAATGACTGCTTTCCAATCGGTTTAATGCTTGACAACACAAACAACCGAACCCATTTTCGAAATCAAACTTTGCTATAAAATAAGGACCATTTTCACCGTCGTTCCCAATTTCTTATCTACGCCAGCTTATCTCTCGCTGATTAGTATTTATGTATTAGATTCCAACCATTCACTTTGATGTATCATAAATACGTACGAAATGTTTTCTTTTTACGTTTACTAGTCGTTTAGAAATACATGACAATTATATGAATTACCCTTAAAACCATTACAAATACTAATAGCAAGTTATCTTGTTTCTAATTATGCTATATTTGTAGTCTAATAAGCGTCGTGAACTCAGCGGCATCAAATATTGCTATTAGCATCCTCAGAAAAATAGTTAAATTTATTCCAACGCTTCACAAATAATGTATTCTATTACGCATTTTTATTCCTACCACTTTTTCAGTTATGACATTATCATTTTTATGAACTCATTATAAACCATCCAACGTCGGATATTCCGAAAACGCATAATAGTAAATCGCGCAACGCCGCTATCATTTTTTATACTACTTTATTACCCTGCAAGATTTGGGGATGCTGCGCAAATTTTTCTATCGCATTGCGCATTGTCTTATACCAAACATAAAACCATCTCAACAGCTGTACAATGACAGCGACAAAAATTATCATTACGAGGCGTACATCGCCTATGTAATTGCGTCTCTAAATGGAATTTCTCTCCACGACTGCTAGGCAAATGTTTCGATCGACAATTGTGGCAAATGTTTTTTTCTTCCCTCATCAAACAGAATTGCCGAGCTTTCTTTTTCGGCAATTCTTAAACGTCACATGTAAAAACGCAAAAACAATATAAATGTATATCTAAAGCCTCGAGTCATTCTCTCGTGTGTTCGTTTTCGCGAAAACGTACCAACCCACTTTCATCGTCGGCAAGTGCACTTCCGAAAAAACCTCCTGCGGTGTCAAAAGTTGAGATAGCTCGTGGCTAATTGCAGCCGCAGGTTTGTCAAGGTTGCGAACCAGTCTGATGATAAACAGCCGACAGTTTAAGGCCGTCGGCGAAGCGTTTCTTGAGCTCCGGAGATCGTCGATAGCCCAGTCGAATGCAACCTCGCCAATGGAAAGTCACCTGCGCCTCAATTCCGGTCATGCACGTACGCATAGCGTCGCCTCCTTGGGCGTGTAATAAACGTTATTACCACAGATCACGAGCGAAAGTATCTCCTAAGTCGTCTCTCTCTTATCCGCAGATGAACACCGTCGGCAAACTGCTTGCCACTCCTAAACTTTTTATCTTTCTTTTCTCCCATTTCTTTTTTGAGACTGGTTTTGGGTTATCATAGACTAGTCTAGATGACAAAAGCACACACATTGCGACATCGTTTAGCACGAGCTATCAGTTTTCGGCGGCGTTACGAAATGCAGGTTGTGCAAGTTGTTTTGCCTGCAGTTATTTGCATAGTTGTCACTAATTAGCGATACGACAAGGCTACGTAAGCTTTAGAGAAGGCAAAAAGTGTATAAATGTATTCTTCTGCGAAAATTCTTTTATAATTGCCGTAGAAGGTTAGACACTATGTTTGTTTAATCATTGCATCCTTGTCTGGCGTACGAGATAAACAAGGATAGGTGCAACACTTTTTGGTCAGGTTAAAAAATGAATTTCTTTACATTTCTATATCCAGTTTTTCATAGTCATCATCAAGTCATTTTTCATTTTTCTTCGAAAGGAAGTTGTAACGTAAAAACGTGATCAATGAAACAATGAAATTATAATGGTATTGTGTAAATCTGCTTTCCGGAAAAATAGGTTCCACTTTTGCTTATCGCCATTTTTTGACACAGTTTATGAGGTGGACAATTGGAGGCAGTGCAGTTGGATATCAGGAGAAAAAATCGCGCGAACATTTGAATGCTAATGTCGGTGTGTAACTCGCGAACGTTCCGACAGATTGTCGTGTGGAATATTCATCAAGCGGTGCCGTTGGCGCATCAGTTGATTCCCCCTTTATCCAATTGTATGAAACTTTTCCCACAATTCCGGTGCGTGTAACAATATACGAACGCGTTCTCTCACATCCTGTGCGAGTCTCTTTCCGGCCTGTCCCGCCTCCTAGTTCTAACAGTGTTGCCGCTTGCTACATTTTTTTGCCGAATTATGCACAAATCCCAAGTTCCCATAATGAGTTTGAAAACAAACTGCTGAGACGTGCCGAATGAAATTTAGATACCCGCCGTGAAGGACGTTTCGAAGGTAGCTGCAACCTGTTCACCGGTAAATGGAACTAGGCCGAGAAAGATGTACCTGCTGCATTTTTGTGTGAAAAACCTCGAGAGAAATGGGAGAAAAATTGCCACATAAGTGGTGAATACGGAATTTCCGTTATCCGCAATCAAGCATCACACGGGAATCGAAGTCTCTCGGGCGATATCTCTGCTGGAAAAAATGTTACAGATACAGTTTCCAACAGTTAATCTGCGATCTCATAGTCTTTATTTACAAATCACCGGGTTGAAATTCTGTAAATTCATTCTGTTACAATGCAGAGTGAGATTAGTAAGTTACATCGAACGAGAACTTGTGAAAGAAATTAGTTACAGATTTGGGTCCTAGGAAGTCACGAAACCTAGATTGTAAATCTACCTGCGTTATTTCTTAGGGTGCAAATGAAACAAACCATCTTTTCAACCTCAACCTTTGTTCTCACACCCTGCGTACAAAAATAAGCAATACGTCACACTGGCGAATGGACCGGCTGAAAAATGACTGGTCAACCATAAACAATACTTTATGTTTTCGCAGAGACATCATGGAATCGCAACCAAACGGTTTTCCATCGTGACGGCACGTTTTTGCGCGCGCGTCAATGAAGGTTTGTTTTGCCGAGCAACCTGTCACGTCACGCTTCGACAGTTCGCGGGACGAGACGAGCGGGTCCATGCTTTTGTACCGTCTTCGGACGAGTGGGCGATGGTCGCGGAAAAAGATACTTAACGGGTCCTCCGAGGGCAGCTAACGAAGGACGCGAAAGATCTTTGAGCTTTAACGGTACGCAAGGCGGAAGGAATAGAAGAAAAAGCAGAATAAAAAACAGGAGCAGGAGACTGAAACGATATGCGACTTTTAGCTATGGAAACCTTTGTTTCCTACTAACAAACCGATCACTGTCAGAGAAATTCAAATGTACAGGATGTATTTTTTTGGCCAATGAAAAGTAACTTAATGTTCGGTTTGTTGATTTAGGTACATTTTGTCATTGTCTGTATACATCAGGAAAACAGAAATAAATATGAAGATAGTGATTTTAAGAAAAAAATATTTCTAGATTTATTTGGTTTTTTTTTATTTAGTTTAGTTTTAGTTGAAACATCTTGAATATGAATACCAAGAAATACATATGAAAAAAAAATTTAACCCGTAACAACATATGTATCTCTGAAAGACTTTATAAGGAACAGAAAATAAATAGAATAAACATAAGCAAGACAAAAGCATCAAGTTTGGATTATGTATTTTTATATAAAAAAAATAACTGTCATTTTGTAATTAAGATCAACAAATATTTTTGTTTAATTTTTTTTTCTTTCCTTATTTCGTTTTTGTCTTAAAAAAAGCAACATCACTTTAAATAATAATCTACAATCTAATAAAATCTGTTTTAAATAATTCTTTGCCTCGATTTTCGTCAAAAATGGATAAAAGCGTACATCGCGTAAAAATGAACGTTTTTAAACTGAGCAGAGAATGATCAGGTCAAATTGACCTGTGAGAAAGTTGCTGAAGTGCGTGGCTTTCCAAATTGATCGCGCCGGTACATATCGTGAGATTATTTATTGGCGATCGAAGTGACATGGATTTCTCGTAATTAAGCCTTTTCTGACACTCAGCGCTTTCTATTCTTTTGACGAACCGTCATAATAATGGCTAGTCCTCGCGCCGTTTCTTATCCCGTAGTCGTGTTTTCGCGCATGCTTCCTGCGCAGGGTTACGACCAGCTGAATAATATTTGTTTCGTTTATGGATATCTGAGAGCGGCGACCTGGTACGGAAGCGGACGATAGACATCGGAGATCAGGCCGTGCGATGACTGGACTAAAAGCGATCGATGCGTTCGAAAGTGAGTTAGGATGGAAGGAGTAAGCGAAACGCGCAGGATACATTTTGCGCGGAAAAGAAAGTAGGCCCGTGGACATATGCAAGTGAAACACCGGCGAATAATTAAAATCGAAGACTAATGTTTAGGTCTCGAGTGTTAATTTGTCCGAGCGTTTCGCTCGACACGCTGATTTTTACGAGTTTGCCGTATGTCAGAATAAAACATTAATTCAGTTCCTCGGAAAAAGTAGGACATTATTTTCACGACGCACAATTAAATTAACAATTCGAATTGTTCATCGTAAAGATTCACATGAGTAATCTAATGTAACCATTTTTCTTTTTCACTGACTGCGTATTCATACGTTCAAATTTTACTTTGTTAAAAAAATAAGAAAATATTTTTGAACAATACTAGTATTTGAAAATCCAATAATTATGAAATAATTTATGTTTTATATTTGAATTGAATCAAATTTCAAATTCTACATGCTCTGCATATTTCAACTGTTTCGTGAGTAAAGTCAGTTTCAGAAAATCGTTTATTCAAGCTAAATTTATCTAATTATGTCTCGCGTAACATATGAGCCGGTTTCATTCAGCTCATCAAATGAGATCGATTAGAGTGTTTGTATTTGATCGTTATCAAAACAAGATCTACTCTATTTTTCCATTCCATTTATTGAATAGAGAGTCGCCGAGTATCTTTTGAACCTAAATGACGTAATTTTTACATAACATGATTTATTTGTTTTTTCCAATTGAATACATAAACGCTCCTATGAACCTATTCATTTATATTACAGTAAATTACACACTAGCTGCAAAATTTCTTGCGGCAGCGGAAACGATTAAGCTTTATTTGTAGGCGAAACAAAATGATATGAAAAAGCACGTGCGACAGTTGCGGGGTTGTAAGAAGGAAAACGCCGGTAAAATTGCGGACCAATTTCGCGGGCTGCACAATAGCTTACGCGCGAGTGCAATGTGACGCGCGGTGAACGCATATGCCACTTGGTGTCGTACAATGGACCCCCATTATTAAATGCGGGCCTCCCCATTAATATCAGTAAACGTGCGCACAGGTCAGAACAACATTTTGCCTCATTCAGCTGACAATATAAATGTTTTTTATAGTGAAAATTATAATCGAACTTAATCGTTTTACTGTTAAAAAGTTTTAGATAATTTCGTTTTTAATACAAATGCTACCGCCTGAAAATGTCTTTTAATGTAATAATTAAATATAAAGAAACACAATAAATATTTCTTGATGAAATTAAATGTTTAACTATTTTGTTCCACGTGAATATTGTTTTATCTGATTGAAATTAAAAAGGAAAGTTGGTTTTCAGGACGCAGAAAAAAATTGCCTTCAACACAATGGCGATCTGAGTTTTTCCTAAGAAAGTAAGGGAATGGTTGTTTGTTTCGTTAGCAGGTTTTGTTCTTTTTTGCTTGAAAAAACTGAGACGCCGAAACTGAAAACACCTGTAACGAAGTTGTCCGAAACGGAGTATTAGTTTGGTTCGGTAATCCATAATTCGTATAAAAGTCATGTTTCATAACTTGTGTGCCATATTCGATTAATATTCATGAATGGCGGCTGTCCGTGTATTCAGCTTTAATTAAAAAAATGAATCGAAGCCAACAGGTTGTCGGCGACATCGGCGCGTAGATCTGTTACGTCTCGTTTTCGGTAAAAGAAACTTGAACTTTCTTTTAATAACGATCAAGGTTTCACTGCGATGAAAAAGAAGTTATGTAAAATTATGGCAGTTGTGGGACGTAAACGATGATCATGATTTTTTTGTCTTTTCGTACTATTATTTACTTCTACAATGTTGCGAGTGATTTGGAAATTTTGAATACCATTCTTCAAATAATTCCTGCGCTGTTCGTCGACACGACAAGAAAGCCCGCGTCATCAAAAGCCGAAGCGTTTTGCGCAACGACGCAAACTCGCTTCATTGTTTTTTGTCGATTCTGCCTGATAATTGCAATTTCATATAGCATCGCAACTTTCACTGATCGCCGATGAATGAATACACCTTACTCGTCAAATTAAGCGTCGTGACTCAACGTAAAGTAACGGCGCGAACGCCATTTTTGTCACGCCGTTCATTAATAGTAATCGCTGTCTAAGAAGTGAACTTGCACTCACAATAAAATAATGACAAATATTTTATGATCCAGTTCTATGTTTGTCAGATTAAGGAGAACTGTATTTTTATTGCACTAGACAAAGAAACTCTTTCTCATCGTTTGAGTCGGACAAAAAACCGCTAGTTTAAAAATGTCACATTTTATGAAGTTATTTCTTTCGTCTATTGTTGCAACTAAAATATCACATGCTTTTTAAATGTCATATTATTTTGAGACACAAAACGTTTGAAATAAAATCGTAATTATATACAGAGAGTATGCTAATTATTACATATTTAGATAATATTAACTTGAAAAGGAAAACTAATGATTATAGAAAAATATGAAATGAAAATAGTTGTACAGAAGTAGAAATCGGTAAAGTGGCGATCGAGAAATAACGAGGTTAGAAACGGTGTTGCGGTCGAGGCAGTGGCCGTAGGTTTTTTTTATACGATTGGATGGCGATTTTCTTGCGTCGCCATTGGATGCAAGTGTAACAACCAAGGGGACGAGTCTGCCTTAATAGGTCAAAGTAAATTGCAATAGCCCGATCTCGGTCGTTCCTATGGCTATGATTAAAGTTCAAGGTTAGTCGGTGAATCGCGTCGTTGTCTCGCTGCTTCCAAAAACGGCAGTCATAGACTGGAACAGCGCACGCTGATCATGCCAGGTGTGTTTCACGCTAGCCGAGGAAATCTTTAGCGGAATTTCGACGCATGGTGACAAGCAAAATCTTTTTTTCTGCTACAAAGCCGCGTAGATAATAAAATCAGACGCAGCGAAAACGACCGCCTTAGAATAGTCGCCGTGATTCAACTATTTTAGAATTTTCTAGATGAATAATTCAAGTCTTTTTTGCAGAAAAGAACCTTTTTTATTTCGATTTTAATTGAAACGACATCACATTTGTGAAACTGCAATGTTGTATATAATTGGTATTCAAAAGTAAAAATTTATGGTTAAATTAGAAATTTAATTATTTTTTATAATAAACTTTTAATACATTCGACAGATTTAAATAAAAGGAAGAAAAAGGCAAGACAGAAAAGTTTCATTAATATTCATTAACAAAAATGTAAATTTGCAATTTAGGTGCAAACTAGAATCCAACTAGAAATTCAAACAAATTTATTTTCGCATTTAACTTCGCATCTTTAAAAATATTTAAAAAATAGCAAAACATTTTTTATATTGATATTCATAACTCGGGTTTTCGGAAACGATAAGGTCCTGAATTTTGATCATGGTAACATAAATAACCTACGAGACTGGCGATTATGTGTTCAAATGGATATGACATTCCAAGGAGTGACTAAGATCAGGACCTAAAAAACAGAGAAAAAAATCCAAAGAAACGATCGGCCAGGGGAGGGGGGCAAAATAGTACCTCTCAGCATAGCGTGCATAAATCAGTGGTCCCTCATCATTTCATTTCTCATTCCAAGTGAGAAAAACACGAGTGAAAAAAATTGATCGCGCGGGAACGACAGACTCTTAAATCGGCCTGGAATATTTTCAAATACAAATTATCGTGCGCGCTAAACGTGACGATCCGGCCCAAGCCGCGAATCGAATTTACGAGTTAACGGCTCGAAGAAATTGTTCCAGTGTGCATGCACATACGTCCAGATGCATGTGTGTCCGCGCGCACGTGCAGGCTAAAAAATTAGACGAATATGTTCGTGACTGCGTAAATGGTCCCTCGAAAGTCGTCCGGGCCCGATAGAAAATATTTTTTTTAAACTGAATACAGTATAATTTTAAAATTCATACGGAGAAAGACAACTCGTGATTCATAATCACGATCAGCGAAATATCCAACGTGCCCTATGAAAAAGTCCAAGTATGCCGCGCACGCGCTCTCTTTCATTTTTGATTATCATGCAGATCGAAGCGTTCATTGTGAAAAAAGACGCAATATAGTTTTTCGAGCGAAACTGTTTTGTTAATTCGACTTTTTGAGGATTTAAGCACTCGAATTCTAATCAGAATGCGTATCGAGTTGGAATGATCGATTCCGGTGCGACAGCTATGGTTTATCTGTAATTAAATTTGCGACGTCGACCGGGCTGTTTTTTGTCGGCGCAGATCAGTTGATAAAAACGGGGAAGATGATCGTATGTGTCAGGCGGGTGAAACGAGGCGTATATTTGAATAACACTGGCTTAGGCCGTCGAGACGAGTCACGCAGTGTAATCAGTGACACCGCGAGCACAAGAGATTACGGGATCAAACTATATAAGTTATAACGAAGACCTGCCTCTTCGGTACCGTGTTCATCTTCCAACGTGTACGCACCGCCTCACTAACGTGCGATGTATTAGAATGAGAAGTATATAAGCAAGCCAGTTATGATATGATACTGATAATAATACATAACACGCGCGACGACATGACATGTAACTCCCTCTAGTGCATACTAATGTTACTTCAGTTTGGCAACTCAATTTTTTAAATAACAATTCTCTTTCTTCAATTTTTGAAAAATTCCTCTGTCTTTGTCGTTGAGAAGGACCTTATTGCCGAAATGAAACTTTTATTGTGTTGAATTAGAGATCACAAAGCTGATAAGATGTTCCAATATTTGCACCCTTTATAGTTACACTCGACATGGACAAATATAGTTGATACTAACAGTTTCGTAATTGAGCAACGTGTCTGCTGTAAAAGTTATATGAGCTTTTGATTCGGTTCACAAATAATAGCAGATGTAGAAGAATCCTGAAATTAAACGATCTAATTGGTTGTTTTAAGATAACCAATGAAGATAAGACGGTTCGAATAAATTGCTCATAAATATCAATTTTCTACGGACAGACAAGTGTTTCGACGACATTAGAATTAGTTCGAGATACTTGTCACGGAGGAGAAAAGAAATCGATGTCGATCATTCAACCACAAACATCCGCGGAAAAAGTCAACATAAATCCGAGCTGACTTTAATTACACCCTACTGGATATAATACGAGTTTTCATGTGCTGGTGATTAGTGTTATTTATTGTTCACTTTCCATTAATACCAAATCCCGATTATTTCGATAATCTTCGAGATTTTCTCAAAGATATAAAGCGATAAGTTATTTAATTGCGTAAAAAGTAAGTATTCAATTTTGAAAAATGAATGTCATCTTAAATAGTTACTTTAGGATAATGTCCAGTCATCACTACTGCATTTTTGTAACGACTACAATTTTCTGAGAAGCGAAACAGTTGAATATTTTTTAATTACATAAATCTCATCAATGCAAAAAACTGATTGCAGCTGTACAATATTATGTTCTGAATTAGTACTTTGTGAAATATACATATTTTTTACTCTATGCATTTTTCCAAACTAAAACAACATATTTAAATCGTGCTTAAATCAAACTCCAATATTTTTGTTGATTTTAATTGAATAACTAATTTCAGTTTGATATGCAAATTTAATTATACACATGCTATATATAATAATTATTGCAAACTGCAATTTTTTATGGTAAGATTAATTTCTGAAATCAATCCAAAAAATAAATTACAAAATACGACAGTCGAAAAAGTCTGACATTTTTGTGGGTAACGTTTGCAACGCAATCAAACATAATGAAGCATGTATCTCGAGCATGCGCGATGTGCTCAGTGTCCTACAGAGAAGACCGGTCGTGCGATAGATTTAGATCATATCGCGGCGTTCTCTCGTCGGGGATTTTCCTCCCCCTCGGCGAACCGCTGAGTCGGAGCATCATGCCGGTGGTTGGTAGCGTAAAAATACGCGCGCACAATTCCGTGTTTGAAATTAGAATCAATAAATTGCGCGGGTATCGCGCTGTAGAAATGTCAAAACGAGATAATGTCGCTTCAAAATTATCTTCCGTGCTGGTGCCGTACGTTTGTGCATTTGAAATATTGAATTTATAGCCGTACAATGCATCGGGTCCACAGATATACCGCGACTCTTCTTCCAACAAGTTAAACGCGCTTAAGCGATTGGTTTTGTCTGATTTTTTTCCTTCCTTTCGGCGCATGTTTATCAATTTTGCTTTCACATTTATTTGCATCGTTCCTCAGTCATGTTCTTCATATTTTGAATCGCATTTTAAATTGTGATTCGCATTCTATTATAAAATGAGAACTCAAAAAATAGATCTTGTCTGATTGATATAGATGGGTCCAGTTTCAGGATAAGAATGGGAGTTGATGCGCGTGGGTGTTTGCGCAAACGAAGCTCGCGCTCAGATGACACTCCTGCCTGTGTCGGATGTACGTGTAATAATGAGGACCGTATCGACGCTTGTTATAATATTGCTGAGGAAAACAGGAAGATTCAGAGGTGAATGCCAGATATGTATTCAAGTGCTCTTACGTGAATTATCCATGTAGATATTTTATCTCTCAGCGTTTTAAAAATATTTGCTATATTAATACATTTAAATTATATACATCTCAAGGAGCACACTATATTTATTGATTAGCAAATTTATAACCATCGCAAATTTGAGTTTCATAAATTCGCGTTTCTAAATGACGGTTACGACAAAATTAGTTTATTTTTACTCCAAATATTCAGTTGCGACTTCATAAAAAGAATCCCATGCAATTTTTCAATTAGATTATGCTACTTTTTATACAATATTTCATATTAGTATTACGTTTTATAGTAAAATAACATATTCGAAATCTTTTGAAGAGAAATGTGCTTCACTCAGCGAAATTACAAAATCGCAACACTGCCATTGCAGAATTAACAGTAAAACTGTATCACACGAACGACAATATTTAAACGAAACTTAAAGCTTCGTTTACAACACGTCATTTTAATGTAAAAAAAGTGATTTGAATGTAATAAATTGTAAACCATTATAACAGAGGAATGAGTTTTGAATATTCAAATAGAATATTTTCATAAAGTGCTAGTTTGCATTTTGAATTGGCATTCTGTGCGTTAGCACCTTAAAACTCGCAGACTTGTTCGTGTCGAGTCCGCTTGGACTAACGGATCGTCGACGGCGTGTTGCATCGTGTATGCGAACAATCATGCATGCGTAAAAAACGAGTCGAGTATTTTCGTTCTCGGTCGCCGTTGAAATCACCAGTGTCAGTGATGAGAAAAAATGTGTTTTGGTTACTCACAAAAATATATTACTAATCTACGGCTCGAGCAAAGCTTACCTGGAACAGACAAAATGAAATGGATTAGAGTCAAAATTGAATTATAAAGTCAAATAAGATATTACATCACCTGCGTTAGGATAATTATTATGACAAACGTGCATACATTTTTCCTTTCGAATATGAAAATGATTTTTGGTCCAGGAATAATGACCGCACATCTGACGTCACTTCTGAATTATTACATCAAATTTTATCCTTTCTTCGGTCCGGTTCGCTCATTACCATAATTATATCCTCTACACATAACTCCAATCTGTACTTCATATACATTTATATAAATACAAAGCGTGTCATAAATCGTTCACTCAACGAACGGGAAAATGAACTCGCCTTTGCAGCCGGAATGACAATTTGGTCTCGCAGCAGAGAGGACCTTGCGGTCGTAGCCGAATATACTTTATCCCAAACAAATTATTCGATACGAACTCAGTTTGAATGTTTGAAAGACTCTCGCGGTAACGGAAAATCAACTGTGATATAATCATAAATTCCAAGCTTGTGATGTAGAAAACAGGTTTTTATCTAACGTGCCGTCAAAAATAATAACAAATCGAATTTCGAAAGCACGCGGAGGAAAATAATTTTACGGCAGAAAAGTCTTGCCGAGACGAATGTGTGTTGCGTTTTTTTTTTCGTTCGTCAAGTTAATGATGGGGAAAAAAGTGGCGGCGCGGACGCGGAAACGAATGTCTTTTGACACGGGCCATGTAAAAAAGGAGAAAGGCCTCGGTTATTAACGTCGCGCGAGACGTCCGAGCGCGTAGGCCGCGAGTGATCGAGCAGCTCGAAATACACTCGTTCGGCAGAAGCAGCTCGAGCGAGCCCACGCAAAATAGAGAGAACGCGCGTCAATTGTCCGTCGAGTGGCGACATCGGATTTGACTACCAAACGAAGATTTATGCTACGGTGAACGATAAAAAAGGACCCACCTTGGGGATTACACGATGATTCTTCATATTTTTCTTCTCGTTTCGGGAACCCAATTGTACTGTATATTCGAGCATCTCGAAAAGCCTGAACAAAAGCTCTTTTTACAGCATATGAAAATTCCGTTGAAAATTGATGATCGATGTTATAGAGTGACGTCAAGGCGAAATCGAAGTTCGCGAATGTGTAAAAATTGCAGAGATCATTAATCATCGCGGTACATTTTATCTGCGTCGTTAATCAATTTACGTTTTAACTGTACTTTATTGTCGGTCCACCCCATCTCCGAATGTCGGTCAAACACTCCGCGTTTGACACTGCGCATTAATTAAAAATAATGCTGCTCATAAAATGGAAACAGATACCTTCGTTTAACCTAAAAACGGTACATCGCAAACCATGTCGTATACTTATAACCCCTAAAAAATTAATCAAAATTTACATCCCATTTATATTACGGAAAAATATAAAATCGCCATGTACAGAGATAAAACTCTAGTAAGTGTTGCTATCTTTGAAATTAACAACGACATCAAATTGAAATGAGTGATAAATTTCTCAGCGTGAATATAATAAATATAATGTGACAAATTTAATAGATACAAACGCGAATGCTTCACATTTTATCAACGATATACATTTTTTATACACTGTGCGTGTTTTTCAATTTAATCCACATTTCTTAACCTCTCAGTGTAATCGTGATTTTTAGCTTCGTCGAATATTTTTTTGGCAATATTTTTCTCATGGTTAACGATCCGGAAAAAAGATAAGATTCTTTACAAAACCTCGCAGTCATTGCAGCATGAAAAAATTAATAACAAAAGTACCGTGGCGTAAAATAAAGCGGCAATTTACGAAATGTCAAGTCGAACGCATTAAGGTGAAATGTCAAACGAATGTGTTACTCCTTTGCCCGCGTGACTATTTTTCAATTAATTATTTATGATTACACTTAATACAATATAACTGACAAATTGCTTTGCCGCGGTTTAACTTTATTATAAAATCATTAGCAGCGTAGCTTATTTTTCAGGACATTAAATTTCACTTTCAGACGAGAATTTATCTTCACTTTTGTAAATTTAAATGACAAAAAAAGTTCTTTAAAATACTTAACAATTTCAATCACAAATTCATTAACGTTTACAGTTTTTCATTACGAATTTTTTTTCGAAAAATATACTGTTGAAATTTGATTAAAAAAAACATTAAATTGTACAAAAGAAATGGCAAGTGTGTTGAAGGATTCGGATCTGAGGCGACGTAAAAAATTACAAGGGGACCGTTTGAGGCACCCCTTGTGACGTTCGGTTAGCTGCTCGCAGTACTTACACACGTACGCATGAATACGACAGACGAACCATCTCATCCGATAAACGTCCGGCGCTCTTCGCTGTCCACTGAAACGAGTCACTACCTTTGGACTCTGGCGCGATATGGCGGCTATGATTTGACACGCTCGGCCAAGTCGACTCGATCATTGCAATAAGTATAACTTTGCAATTCATTCGGCCATACGCATGCGTGTACGTGATTGCACGCGCTACCGATCGTCATTTGGACAACATGAAAAATTCCATTTCCAGATTATCCAATCCAATTTTTCCCTCGGGCCGCATTTTGTCACGGCTCAAAGCGTTTTGCGCACGCTTTTTGTAAATGTCAGGATGTTTTTGTAAGATGCGTGATGATTGACTTGAAATTCCGGTCTTCTTTTTATTTCAAATTAATCAAAATGTGACGTCATACGAACATAACTGGAATTATTTTTTAACCGTCATACATTCTTTACGGTTACGCGTATTACATGTATTTTATAAAACGTGCACTTTTGGTGCAATTTTGATCTTATTTTTTTCATCTTTTAAAGTTGAATAAGCGTTTTCAATAGAGTGTGAAAAAGCAATAAAGTTGGGAAAATTGTCGGTTCCTTTCAAGTAGTGTAAAATTTCGCAATGTACTTCGCAATAAGCATCTTAATCACGCGATAATTCGATATGCTGCAATAATGTAGAACAAGATTCGTTTTCCGTGTAAAGTGATAAAAAACTCGTGTGCTCCAGATTTAATCGATTAATTATGGTGCCAGAAAGTTCAGTCTTTTTCATCATTGAATGTTGTTTCCTTTTGACGGAGGCTTTGAGTTGTATCAGCAGTAACAAAATGTAATAAATTGTTTTAGAAAAACAGTAAAGACTTAAAATGTATATTTTATAATCAAATTAATCAATTTAAGAATTAAAAATAATTTTGAAAATTTATGTTAGATTAATCAATTATAGTAATATCATTCAATGAAAATTGAAACTAATAAAAACTTACTACTACTTCAACTTAAAAGATCAACCTTCTAAAAACGAGGTTTATAATTGAAAATGATTTGCACAACATTCGTAAACGTTTAAATTCACTTTTATCTCTAAACACGAACAATATTAAAGTGTCAAATGCAGATACTTTTCGAATATAATTATTTCATTCTTATTCGTCTAAAATAAATGAGACAAAATAACGATTTTCATTTCTTCATAATGCTTGCTGAAATTATTTTTCCATTGTTTACTACACGCGTTTTTAGATTTACTGAATTTCATTGTTTCTTGTAAATACCTTTCCATTGTGATTTTACAATGACAACACACCCTTTTAAATGATTGCAAATAAGCTATAAAAACTAGAAAATATCTAACGAATTTTTTGGATCCTTATATTTTTGAGTTGACGAGAATTTCTATTCAATGGAGATGAGTGAGAGATGTTTATGATTAAACGACGTCGGATATTTCCAGTGTTTGATTTCGACTGAACTTGGCGTTGTTGGATAACGGGTTTGGGTGTTTTTTGCGAGGTCGACGTAAACCGGATTGAAGAAATCACAGCCGTTCCGTGATTAGGTGACAATAAACGAAAGCGTTTTTCATTGGTCGCGACTTTCTAAATGGGGCAGCGACCAAAAGTCCGCTGAGTCAAACGACACTGACGCTGCGAGGCATATACGGATTCTGTTTCGATACGGCCCTGATATTTGCGCGCTATGTAGGACGAAGGCGTTCGTACAACTATGACCGCGTAGTTTGAAATGTTAATATTGATCCGAGTAACTCGATGCATCGTTTTACGACGTCAGGACAAATATGATTATCATAGCTGAAATCTGAGAGAGAAATTCTGTCTTATCTACTTGAGAACAATCGAGAATCCGCTTCGATGTCTTGATATGACAAATTAAAGTAAATTGATATTTTCGAACAAGAGAGGATCAATATTTCCTAATCAAAATGAAATTTCTTTTGAAAATTCAAATATTTGAAAGTAAAATTTGTTTCACACACTATTGAATAATTTGAAAATGCATTTCAAAATTATGGTAATGAATTCTCATGACCATCAAATTTAGATGCAGTCAAGAATAATAATTGGAATAATATGTGAATTGAAAGCAACAAAACGTGCCACCGGAAATCGACCCTTATTCATCAGATGGAGACTGACTTCATTCAGAGTTGAAACCCCGACACCCTTGGAGCACTGACCTTTCCTACTTCACACGCTAAATATTTCTGCACGTCTTTTCTCTTTCCCCGACGGCCCTTGTTCCTTTCTCTCTCAATCTTTCTCTACTATTTGTAAAACAACAGCAGCTGAGTTACGAAAAAGGAAAAAAAGAAAAGAAAACGTGCAAAGAAAGAAAGATCGCAAGGGAACAAGCCCTTGAAATGTGTTAAAGCTAAAAAAATGATTTGAATTTTCCCGCAATTTTACGAGCATGCTAGAAATAAGTTGCGATTCGTTCCAAGAAGACGTGGGAATATAACTTATGAGAACAAACTTAAAG
>JABFQD010000211.1:0-32225 GCA_022817045.1 Psix sp. ZL-2020
ATCTTATATAATTCTTACAAATCTTACAAATTCGAACTCATAAATTTTAGTAGAGATCTAAAAAGTAACTCAACTACTTATAAAATTGAAATACATTATTACCAGAAACATAATATCTCAAAAATATTATTTTTTTCAAATTGACTGATTAAAAATTTATCATCAAAACGTAGTCAATTTGGTACAATAAATTGTAAATTTGTTATGGTTCTATAGTATAAAATGCTTTTAAAATAAAAAGAATTGAAACTTATATTTTGTATTTAAAGTTGTTTTTTGATATTTTACGATTACAGCCACACATAGAAAATAATTTTTTTTCATTGGCAATCAATATGCCATTAGAAGAAGTGAAATCAATTATAAGTTAGTGTAGAACACTGTAGAAGAAATAAAATACTGCGTAATAGCTCAAATAGCAGGAAACTAACTATTCTCTGAGAAACAAAAAATACGACACTAAATCAAATAGCTGATTTTTTTCTAAAATGCTAGATTTTAATGATTTTGAAAAATAGCATCTCCAACGATATTGATTTCGTCAAGTCTGTGAGCACAATTTTCTTATGTGAATTCAGTTTTTTCTTGTTTCAAAACAAACTAAAGAACAATATTTACGACTGTATATGAAAATACCTCAACAAATTTTCTTTAGATTTTCATGGCTAACGAAACAAAAAATTCCTGTGGAATTAGCCATATATATGCATCTTGAGCATCACAGCAACTCTAAAACTCGATTGCTAAATAGTGATAGTCATTAAAAGATGCTTACTAGAAACGATATCATAGTGATAGATTTAAAATAATTTTGATAAAATGAAATAGCATTTCAAATGTAATATAACTCTTGCATATATAAATATTCATTTTATGATAAATTTAATAAAGCTTTCTGTTTATCATATATATTTATAATATTAGTAATTTTATGTAGAAGCTTTTGAAGAAAGATTCATTTCATAAATGCATTTATAAAATCACTGCTTCAAAGGACTTTCAATTTCTTTTTTGTCTATATCATACATAGAATTTTTTACGTAGAATATAAATTGATATAAAAATCAAAAATAATGATCTGAATTCAATTAATATCACCTTCGTAAATTTTAAATTCACCTCTTGATTAACTCTCAACAAGCAACACTATAGCTACAAAAAGTAATATATACTTATAATATTGAAATTGATTAGAAGTATATTTTTTGGGAACAAGTTTTCTAATGAATGTAGTTAAACATAGACATCTGTTTGACGATTTTTTAATATTATTTTATTGCCACAGTTTTTAATAAATACAGTGAGTAAACGGTAAAACGTAATAACCGCTATATTCTTCTACGTAAGGCAAATCACCAGAGATTTTCATCGTTAACTGAACAGTGAGAAAGGAAGAGAATGTCTATAAAAGAATCTCAATGGAGACTCTTTTTCGGCGTTTAAGCTATAATGTAATTATAAGATACGGGATGGTACTCTAATAGTACATTACGTTCCAAGGTTCAAAAAGCTTTCGTTTCGACAAGTGCGAAGTTGGTAACGAGGCGGAGCCAAAGGCTCGCGAAGCGAGTTTGAAGTTCCCGCTGAATTATCAGTTTCACGCTCGGTGAGATGGAGATATTAAGTTATGATTGTCTTGATCAGCTGTACCATTAATGTAAAAATAATATAAAATTATTAAATAATACAAAATAATGAAACACGCGGTATTACCGAACGGTAACAACTGAAATGCAATGTTTTACTTCGTAAAAAATAAAATATTTAATGTTGATTTTAATAATAATATTTTATTTTTATATATTATTTCTGTTTTTCCATAAGTTCGCACAAGTTTCAAATAAACTGAAACCTTTCAATGTTACAATTATTAATGAAATGAGAGTCGATTAGATTTGTTAATTAAATATTTCATGCCTACAACTTATATCACTGAATTATTGTTCAAAAACAACGATTAACAATAATATTTGCATGATCTGTATCACATAAATATTATAATTTATGTAAATTTAATCACACGTACTTTGAAATTTCCCGCATATATGGAACTTCAAACACAGCTAATAATCTCATTGTGTAGTGCTATTGTAGAGATATGATATATTGTAAAGATATATATACTATACAAAATCGGGATGTATGGAAAGTCATTAAAAAATAAATTTTTCTTCGAGACATCACCAACGGATCGTGAACAAAAATGTTCTCGACTTTAAATAAAGTGGCACCTAAAGTTGAAAAAAATTAGTTTCCTTTTTAGATAAAAAAATTTAAATCATTAAAATAATTATCATTTTCTATTTTTTAACATTTTAACAATTTAACGATTATTTGCCCATTATTTGCCTCTGTGCGAATTACAGTTTCAAAAAAGTATCATCTCTATCGGCAATATAAAGAAAAGGAATTGTAGGAAATGCAAATAAAGTATTGAAGAAAATATATGTCAGAATCTGAGCAAGACGAACTACCTCAGTCAAACCTGTCTCAAAAGAAGACAATTTGTCTACGACTATAATAATAATTGTTAATGTCAGAAAGATTCTTAATGCGTATTGAAAGAACGCAGGCTAAATGTGACAGTTTTCACATTAATTGAATTTTTTTATCAGCACGTATATGATATGAATGAAACATTAACTATGCCTTTTAGCAAAATGCAAAGTTATTGCATAACTTATTAAGTACTATTTTGTATCGGTTAGCGTATGAGTTGATGTAAGTATTATATGGAATATCTACATTAACAAATCTCATTATGAAAACATTTTATGTGTAACTTAAAAAGATGTAAAAAATATCATGGTTCTACATGTATATTTGTAAATTAGCAAAGAGTATTAAAATTAGTCGGAACCTTATTTTTAATGACATTTTCCTAATTTATAAAATTGAAGCTTACAATCATGAATTGAATTTCAGTTATTTTTGTATTGAATTTTAATTGGCGGAATTTTATTTCTACTTTTTCTTATAGTCACGTTTATTTCGTGTCTATAACTTCTTATTTTCAATTAAGATTCATAAATGTACTTCAGATTTGAAAATATTTTAGATATTGTCGCAGTAATTTTAAATTCTGTAAGATATCACGATCACTAATTCATTTTTAGCATGATCAGGTTCATCAACATCCGTTTACTCCTTTTATTCATTATAAAGAAATAGAGATATTGCCTTTCGTTGATACATTTCATAGACATTTAAAAATATTTTCGTTATTTAAGTTAGTTTGGTTACTTTTAGTAAACACTTGATCCACAAACGGATCTCAAATCTTTGTTTATCCATTTGTTCTATCAAACGAAGAAACAAATCATAAACATACTGGAACGGTTAATTCTGAAAGCTTTGTTTGAATCAGTTTTCCAATTGTTTAATTTTTAGAAAAAAGACTCACTAGAACTTTTTTAACTTGATTTTCCATTCAATATATTACTTGGCATACAGTAGAGCTGTCATTTGTGCCTCTCTAATGATAATCGGCACAGAGAGCCTGAATAATATCGATTTTCTTTCACTGTTTCGTGAAGACGGCGAGCAGGCACTTATGTCCCTATAAAGGAAGCTGGAGAATTGAGTGATTATAAATTCAGACTTTTCAGCTCGGTTGCCAGGAGGAAAAAACATGCGATTCAAAACCCCATTTGTGCGTTATTTAAAAATTTCCTTTCTACAAGGTAGGGTTGTAAACTTACAAAAATGTCAAACAATGTTGACTATAAGCATCGTAATGCTAGTAGTAGCCACTTCTTCATCATAACTGACAATAAATTATTGTTTATTGGTTGTTCAATTCATCAATCCTCGACGACTTTACAAATCATTTTTGGGACGTTTTTTGGGTGCAAGAAATATAATTTCTTGCGTCATCCTTAATAATTTTTAGGTTACTTAATTTACAATTGAACTCATGCGTAGTTTAGGAATTACCTTTCGTTTAAAACTATTTTTCCTACGTTTATAAGTTAACTACAATTGAATTTGTCTACATTTCATATCAATTTTGTGCTTATTTCATAATCTTGATTTGTACTTTTTTATCATAATTAATGATATTCCCTAACAAACACTGAAATTATGATTATTTGAACAGAACTAAATATAGACAACTATAATGACTATGAATATTTGAAATAGAGACTTTAGAAGTATTTAACGTCTCATAAATTCATTATTATAACAAGTTGATATTTACTTAATTTAATCAAAAAGAAATGCATGATATAAAAGGGATAATTAATTCCGACAAACTGTGAGATTGATTATTTAATTGTTCTTGTTCTGGGTAGCTTTCATACTCACACATTAACAATATTTAGTAGACCTTTCATCTGACTATTGTACTTGGGAACAACAATGTTTACTTCAATATCAACGATACCAACACTAAAAGTAATAATTTTCAGGAGTATATCGCAAGTAACTGTATTCAAAGTCTGATTGTTGTTTTTAAGAAAAATGTATAACCATAAATACAGTAAAGAGGAATTTCTGTTGTTTTTAGATATAATATATAATCTAATAAACATTTCGAAGATAATTTTTAAAATGAGTATTAAAACAACAGACTGCGGAACGCTCGCAGAAACTCTCTATAAACTGATTGCCACTAAATTAATATTATAAAGTAATTTTCGGAACTTCACATTAGTTAAAAAGACACAATTTTCGAAAGGATACTTTTTTCAAAAAATGTACGAGTGTTTCCCTTGAAGGTGAATAATATCATCAACATTAATGAATCAGAGATACTACTTCTTAAAAATGCAAAACTTTTCTAGATAGTTATGGTTTCTATAATACTTTTAATTAATGAATAAATAAAAAAAATATTGAAATTATAACATTTGACTAAATAAGTAAACAACTTTGAAGATAAAACATCTTTCGTAAAAATAATTTATATAAAACGATACATTCATCGCTAATCGATCGTGATAAAACTTTTTCTCTAACAAGAACTTCAATAAGAAACATTGGATTCTTTCAAAACAAAGCTCGAAAATCGTTACTGATATAAATCTTTTCGTTGACTACAAAATTATTGCCAAATTATGGTAAATTGTTTTCTATTGAAAACACTAAAGCGGTATATTGGTAAGTAATTAATTTCTCTGAAATTACCGATATAAATAAACCGTATAAAATCGACTACAAAGTAATACTTATTACTTCTACACAGTATTTTGTAAACCGATAATTGACAATCCAAATGGACCAAACATGTTTTATTTAAAAAAAAATTTTATCACATTATAAAATTTCAGTTAGTGCAACAAATAATCAAAAACTACTTATTTAGAGGAAGATCTCTATTATGTCGATTGAATTAGCAAGAGCAATTGAATAATGCCTCATTTTTAAAATATCGATCAACTTTAGTTTTTATCGGTCTTTTTGCTATCAATCAGCTACATGGTGATAAAATAGTTCTAATAGCAAAATCAATATGAAAGATTATTAATTTACTAGCCATGAAAGTGATGTACCATAATAGTTCCATTGTAATTCTATTGCTTTGTCGTAGCTTTACCATAAACATACTGTAGCTAGGGCATAGCCATGCTATAGCCTAGCAGTAGTCATGTCTCAGTTACAGCAATTCTATACCATCATCATTTCATTGCTGCGTCATAAGCAAACCATATTGATACCGTTTCCGCACTATTATCATGTCATATTCATATCACAGCCAAACAAATTCCATCTTCTAACCATGCTACAGTAGTGCCGCAGTTATTTCATAATTGTATTAGTGAATTTCATCACAACTATTCATCATGAATAATTTCTTGTTGTAGTACACAAAAAGATACGAAAGTGCACTTCCACTTTTCAACTGCCACATGCAGATCATTTTTTTATTTAAAACGTAATATTATATAATGTAACAATAAAAAAATTGTTTAGGGCTTTCCAAAACAACAAAATTGTAGAATATCGAATCGACATACATGGGTTTCCTTACGTATGCATTGAAAACTCAACTTAAAAATATTCTTTTATTCAATAATTTATTTGATTTATCAGTCATTTTTTTCAAATGCAAAATATTTTTTATTATATAGTAGTATATTTGCACTGCAAAAAATGCAATTTTAAGCAAATATTTGAATTACAGATTTCGAGCTTTAATTCGAAAAAATTGTTTCATTCTTAATGAAAATTTTCATATTTACAGATACATGTCAAATCAGCCATAATTTTAAAACACTATAGAACGAGAGTAAAATTTTACTTCAAAATACCTTGCGTCATACAACTCGCACCCCAGTCACCCTAACGCTTCTTTTATTCAATAAAAAATTTATTTTTTTCCAGTATTCAGTCATCTGCAATATGTTCCATATTTAAGTTTCCCTCTAAAGTAAAGACAAAATACGGAAGTTTTTCTGAACATCTTAATTGAAATCATAAAATAAATATTTGAACAACATTTATTACTTTTTCTTCATTTGCACTTATAATACTGACTAGATTTTAATACTGACTAGAACGAATTTATGTTTGAACAAATATTTCAGAAAAATTCTTCTGCAATATAATTTTAAGATTTATTATGTTGTATTTATTGTATTTTTTTTTTTTGTTTTTGTTCAATAGAGATTACATATCGAGGGTACCCAATTAAATAATAACATAATATATTAAAATGTGCTATTTCTATGTATTTATTTTCTCCTTTTAATTAATATAATCTTAATAAAGTTTATCTTTTCATTTTATACGTTTTGGTATTTTCAATGTTAGTTTTATCGTTTGTATATAATGCTAATTGATATACAAATTAATACATAAAATATACCGTTATCAATTAGTCTTGTTTGAACTTTCCAAGTTTCAATTAAATTTAGTTTGATTCGAACGGTTTTTAATGAACTTTTACAATAATACATAGCATTTACTTTCCAACAAATTGAAATACAATAAACGTTATAGCGTCGTAAATTATAAATGTTGTAATGCTTTAATTTTTGAAAATGAGTATATTAAAGTGACGTTCCGTAAAACGTTCCGTGTCTCTTGTCTTTGTACAGACACTCATCTACCGGAAGTCCTTAAAATTCGAAACCATATATCCACTATCTACAAGATGAAGGTTGCAATCTTAATACAAAAATCAGTGATTCGAAATTTGTATCTTTATTATATTATCTTAAATTATAAATCGGTCTCTTGAAATTGATAGTACAAATTTTTATATGCTACAATAAAAAATTATCATCAACGAGTAATAGCGAGTAATAGATTAGATTCAACTAAGAAAAAAGATTTGATTGTAAATGGCATAACTAAAATGCGATTATAAAATACGTCTGCAGGGTATTTCATAGCTATTGAAAAATTCAATTTTTTCGCACATTATCCCGTATAAAATGCAGATTTCAAATTTTAATTAAATAAAAATTGTTGAAAATGCGATCGTCTGAAAATCGTTCAAATTCCGATCTCAGCTAGGTGGCTTTATTGCGGGCAGTGTATTTTCGTTTCGCGGTAACACCGAATTTCCAGAAGCTTTTATTCGTCTAACCATTTTCACGCAGTATACTATATTGAAAATAAATTATATAAAAAAAATTTAGATAGAAATAAAAGATGATAATATTGATATATTTTTGGCATATTATATATATTGAAACTAAGAAATTGACTTTTCTAATAAACGCCATGTATACTAGTTTAATAAAGAAAATTATTCGTAGAAACTTAATTAATTCTAATTCCGATATATTTTGAGAAAGTTGAAAAATTTGGTCTCTTTATTTGCATAAACAAAATTTCAACCCTCTTATATAGTAAGCCAAAATACGGACCTGCATTGCACATAGCTGTCTCTAAGTCGACGTTCTACGCACTGTATGACCTCCCCCAATGGACCTACATTTTTGGCCTTCATATTTATCCTAGGTTATAAATTACGAATCTAGTATGTGATAACAAATATCCATGATTTAACACAAAATTATGCTCCAGATGAATATATTTAATAAAGGAATAAAAATTCCAGCTATTCTACGATCGATATTTAATTGACATATATATACAGCTCGGGTTATGGTGACGACTGTCAGATGAAAAATGATCAAGAGTCTGGTCAAAATATCATGAGTAATAATTTATAAAATATTCATTTGGATATTCTATTTTAATCCAAACGTACCTTGGTCCAAACTTAACTACAAAAATCAAAATGATTGAAGTCTTCGTGCATACAAAATTTAAATTTTACAAATGCAATAAATATGATGTAATGATTTACTGGTAGCACTATTTTCAGTTATTACGGTATTGTGTGTTTCTTAGAATCATCTTTATAAGTAGTTATAATAAATAATTTTGAAAACAATAAATAACGTCTTTGTCATATGAGATTCAGACACAATACCTTCAGTTATTAAGAAGGTATCACCAATGAGACTATTATTAAATTCATATATTAATTTATGAATTAAACTAAATATTAGATCAATCTATATATATTTCATAAACCAACACATAAACAAATTTATTATTTGCCATATGAGCAAGAAAATAGTAATGTATTTTATCTATGTGCAGGACGGAACGTTGCCCAATCTAGACAAAGGTCCACAATATTAACTTTTCCGCTCAAAAGCATGAACGTCATATTATAAGGTATTATATAACTATAAACGACGTAACCAGTTATTCACTTTTTTCATTTGCATTGAAAGTAGACTTATTTCAGCATAAGGTTTATTTAATTATTTTTAATTTAACCTACTCTCAAGCATAATCAGCCTGAAAATTAAGATTGACTAAAAACTCGCAGGATACACAAATTAAAACACGAACTTTTTGCTTAATAACTCTAGAGTATGAACTCGCTAGGTGACAACCTTTTTTAACTTCTTGCTTTCTGTGATGCACAATTTTGAAACTTCTTTTCACAGCTATGTTTTCATTTTTCCGAACTAAAGCTGAAAGCAATCATTTAGTATTTTATAGCAGTGTCAAAACATAGTTAACACCTACTATTTCTTTACTGGTTTATCTTAAAACTACATTTACCAGTTTCAAATAAAATAACTGGGTGACATCTAAATTTTATGTTTTGAATTCATTGATCTTGAAATAATAGTTAAACTAAAGTATTTATTTTATCTAACAACAATTACTTGAAAAAAAAAATAAATCCTGCAGTTAAATAAGTGTGTCTACTTTCTTCTTTAATCCTTTATTACAAGAGTTAACAATAAATGTTGATATACCTAAGAAGTTTTAAAATTATTACTCAACATAAATTCGACAACTCATAGAACATACTGAAGCATCCTTCGTTTTTTAACAACAACGATGTCTTCCTACAACTAGCTTTGTTGAAGATGTACACCTAAATCTATGGTCTGTATATGAATTCGCGTTTAATAGATTCAAATATTCAGCAATGCTTTTAAGCAAACTTATCAAAGTAAAGCCACGTCATATTTCTTAATAACTTAATAAATATATCATCCTCTTTAAAATAACACAAAGTCTGTTGGTACTTGTGTCTTTAGACTGTTTATATTTGTTAACAAATTTATATTTAAATGGATGGTGAATATTTTAGTTTCGATTTGTGAAAATTTAATATGCGAAAAATTCTTGTGGCGTTTGATACCGCAAAATCTGTAAGTCAAAACCATTTTTATATTCAAGTTCAATTTTCTATATATTTGATGTTTTATGTTACATAATGTTATGATAATAAGAACTAAATCAACATTTGAATAGAAAATATCTAGGTATAATAGCTTGTATTAGATAAAAATATGAAAAATCAAATAAAATGTAATTTTAAAAGAAATCATATTCCCAATAAATATTTAATGATTTTGCATTTGAAAACCAATAATAACAAAATTTAACTAAATTCTTATAATCATGTTATTTTTTTCCTACGACTGGTTCCATATAAAAACACATCAAGATTTAATAAGAGATAAATTTGCAATTGAATCTAATATTACTGTAGTACAAGGACAATTCCATATATATTATTTCATATAGAAAAAAATATCGATTACGGTATAGCTGGACTTTTGACGTCAGCATTTGAAAAATTATAGATAAATAAAAATGACGACACACTTAGTATTTAGTCATTTTATTTTACTTTTATAACTATTTTTATTTTACACATATTATACAATTGTATGTATATCAATTTGACTTTTCAGATCTGAGGAAATGATTTAAAAGAACTATTTAATTTGTTAATAGTGACATTCAATAAAGAAATGATATCCCTTTTTTAAACTTATTTTTAATCTCTAGATAATAGATTTTTTCGCAAATGTAAGAACATTTGATGGATTTCTTTCGCCTAATATAATAATAAGTCAATGTTTGTTATCAATATTTAAATCTTAAACGAAATGCAGCAACTGAGTTGACTCATAAGTAACAAATATTTTATTATTTATTATATATATTATGATTTTGATTTGAGTAATTGCGAATTTCACATTCATATATTCACGTTGTATAAAATTGTCACCATGATTATGAGGCTGACTCTAAGCATCCCCGGTCCGGCTATATATAACAGCCTTTCATCTACTAGTCAAATAATCTATTTCTCTAAAACGAAAATTTCATTACACAAAAATAAGTTTTCGTTATAACACGATAAATTTTAAATGTTTAAATTTAGAAGAATATATTTGCAAAAAAATAGAGTGCTTAAAAAGCAGGTGTATCTTACCACAATTAATGTATTTCTGACATTCCGAAATTTTGTTAATACCAAGTGATATTAGTAGTATAAACTAACAAGTCTTTATTCGTCTAACTAAAAAGCCTTCGTCATGATGATGAATAGTGACATTGTACTATTAGAATTCTCTAGTGACATAACTACACAATAGTCGTCAAACATGACTAACAATTTCAATGCAATAATGACAAAATATTACAAGGAAAACCTTTACTTCATTGTGAAAATGAAGAGATTTCGAGGCTCTGGAATGAGTAGTGCCTTAAAAAGACATTACGATCAGAACTGTAACACTTTCAGAGAGGCTTATGCTCGAGTTAGTTAAAGCTATATAAGATCTAGCCAGTTCAGAAACCCAAAAGAATTATGCTGCGAATCAAATAATAATTCTTAATGGAAACCTTACAAAAAGATGGTTTAAGCAAGTGAATAGGAACAACTTTTATATGTTGATTAATTAGCTAAAATTATGGTCTATAATGGAACAATTATTCTGAATCATTTTAGTTTATACGTTTTGATGTTTATGAATATGTCTATATATCTGAAAAAAATTATATTCAAAATCACATCGCAGATAAAATGATATAAAATGGTATTATATAAAGAATTTTTATACATTTTTTTCGTTTCATTATCAACATATAATATATATAATGTAGTTTGAGTCAATATATAAATGAACATTCTAGAAATAAAAACATTTTGACAAATTTATACATGACATTGCATGATCATATATTTTCACTTTAAACAATGTTTAAATTTATATTTCATCAAATCATTATTACAAATGAATAATATAATCATTTAAAAAAATATCTCTGAAATGTCCAACAAAATATATTTCACGAGTTATTTCTTCACAATGTAATTATCCGAGAAATCAATCCTTATTGATACATAATATCGTTGAAAGTTACATTTGTTAGTTTTTACAAGCAATTTCATTAATAAATCAATAAAAACTTTTGAAGTATTATATATCAATAATAGAATTGCTATAATCTGTGTGCGTGCAAAAATATTGAATTTACTCCTATAATAATCGATATAATCTTAATTTTATGGTATTCTTAGCATATAGTTTTCAAATGTATGGATTTCATATATTGAACGTACAAATATCTAGGAATCTTTGATTAAAATTCGTTGAAATCAAAAAGACGAAAAATTTCACATTCATATATTCTTCCTCATATCCAAATCCAAACATAGAAGTTGAACACCGGGTTTAAAACTTTGAAAATTAGAATTATAAACGCCTCGTAAAAAAATTAATATCAAACTAGAGAAGTTCATTGATCATTCTTCAGCATTTCTGGAATAAGCTTTAAACTTAAAAATATTATTTACATTTATGTAATTTAAACGAACTTGTGATTTTGTTGTTTCATTTAACAGTACAATTAATAGTGAAATAGTAACACGGAATCATATAACATATAACCTGTTCAACTTATTCAAACAAAATTTTAATAATGAAATCAGTACAAAATAAATTATAATTAGTGATGAAAAATAAGCCTTTTTATTTACGTAGCTCGATTCACTATTAACAACAATCATCGCAGCATATCCAGTATACTCATTATCTACAATTCGAATAATTTCAATGACTCATCACGTAGTTACAATTAAATAAACGTCCCCAGTGCTGTTATATAAAGCAGCAAAGGCTACTAATCGCGGTCTGCATACATAAAATCCATTTGAATCAAAATGATAAATCTGATTCAATAAATTCATTGAAGACCCAACTAATTGACATAAAGAACAACAAATCTTTGTAGTTTGGTTCATTTGTGTTGACTTTATTAGCTACGTTTTCATTGTTCGAGACACAAGACCACCAACACATACAGCTTGCTGCTCTTGTCGAGGGCAAAGAGCGAATCAGACAGTCGATATTGCTGAAGTAAAATACGGATTATGAAAATATCTCGTGATTCATGACATTCCAAATATTTTTCAGCGAATATTTTTCAATTTTGAGCATATAAGATTCACGAGAAATTTAACAAGAAACTATTTGAAAAAAAGCAACTTTTTCTAGGGAATTTTATCATTCTCTTTAAATTCAAGTAAGTTTTACATACGTATATGATGTTTTCGGAAAAATCGAATTTCTATTATTTTAAGTTGTGCTTTTGATTATTAAAAATAGTTTCTGAATAATAAGTTCTGTGTCCGTATCTGTTGAAATTCAATCGTATGTAAGCTTGGCGACGAAAAATGTATACGCTAGATAAACTTATACAAGCGGAAAAGCTGGGTGATCTGAAATGCTCGCCACATTAATCATAGGTTAAAGCATGTGGGTTCATTGTAAACGTCGACAAAGTACTGGCGAGCTTTATACAAGAATGTATATTTCTTGTCTAAAATGAAAACAGCTGAGAAATTTTTCGTGATATGGTTTTCACGCTATTACTGCAAATCAAATCCATAATTCAGTTACTCATATTTATTAGAATTAAACATTAGTAAAATTTTACAAAATTCCTCTTGTATAAAAGTTGTACAAGATTGTTGTCTCTTATACGTACGTGTAGCTTTAATAAAAGGAAATAAAGGTAAAAAAGTAAAATGAATAAGTTAACCTTTCTTGTAGCAAATAAAATAGGCAGTAAGAAAAAATGAGACAATGATACAGTGAATGGTACAGAGGATCACTGTACAAATTGAATATCATTACTGCAACGAGAGCTCTCGATGTCAGTATTTGGCTTAGTATGGAATCCTCACCCTTGTAGGTATGTCTAGACAATATGTATTTTCAGCTACAACTGTTACGCCTGCTATGAGAAAGCCCGTCTCTACAGTAAATACGTAGCCATTTGGCGAAACGGCGCCCTCTTCAGTGCTGTCTTGCCTTCGTTCCCTTTAAAGCTGCGATCTCGATTTGCCTGCCATTTCTCATGAACATTAACAACGTATAGGTATTCAAGCCAGCCAACATGCTCCTTTTCGGGGAAAACCATAAGTAGGCCATTACGTACGATTCGCTGGCTCCGGAAGCGTATTCATCCGATCGGCTTCGCGGCGGTTCGATATCGCTTTTAATCCACGCCAACAATACAAAACTCAAAGCGAACCTGCGATATCGATATTTTGCCCGCGGGACATGTTTTTCGGATCAACTATGTTCACTTGAATTTTCAGCTGTATTCAAAGCACAAAAAGCATCGTTCCACCCACAAGTAATACCCCAAGTACCATCGTTTGTATTTGTTTTGGCTAAGCTTTACGTATGCTCTTTTAATGCACTCAATCCCCTACTACTTTCTATACATCTAGTACAACCTAATTATTATTTCAGTAGTCGCAGTCAATTTTCATCTCGAATACATTAATTGATTTTCCAGCCAGCTTGCATGCTAATTTGCGTATTTTTCAGTTCATGTTGGCTGTGAACAAATATTGTCACATTTCAATACAGTTTTGAAATATCTCTTTTTGCAATTATATTTCAAACTGCTATGAAAAGAGTTTTTTAATTTCTATCATTTTTATAGAATATACAATTTAGCTGAGCGTTATCAGAGATATTTCATTTGAATTCTATGTTTGTTGCAATTGTTTGGAAAAAACATTGTATATTTATGTTTTATTTTTTCACGAATAAAACTTAAAATAGGATCTCAATTTTTATCTTGGCAGAATAAACCGTCGAAGAAATAGCAGTTTGAAAACAGAACAAATAATTGGAAAAAGCACATATTTTTGCGGGTATGTGAATCGGAGCAGAACACTTCGCCTACAGCATTATTTTGTGTCCATTGGTCACGCATACCAATCCACATACAATTTGATTCGTTATGAAAACCAGGCTGCGCTTAATTTCTCGAATTAGCATTCATACTCTAAATTCGTGCAATGAGTAACTAAAATATTGTAACGCCGCTATATCTATCGTTGCGCGAGCTGCAGACGAGCGTAAAATAAAACTCAACAGAGTAAAGTGGGAACGAATTTCAGCAGTCTCGGAAGCTGATTTTGATCATACTTCCGCAGAAACGGACACAATTCTCTTGAATATAAATTCCTAATTTTATCTGCGAATAGCTTTCACGCGGAAGTTTTTTTTATTACGACAATCACGTAAATGTAGCTTAACAAAAAATAAATTTGGCATTCGATGCTCGCCATCACGGGCGTAATCATTCCCTCTGATTGAGAATCGTTTACTGATCATCTCATTATTAAGACACAAAACTTGTGCCAAACAAATAACGACTATACAATTTCGAAGCAGCGATACTTTATGTCCCGAATTGAATCTAAATTCAAATAGCCGAAATGGTTTCAGAAATATTCATGAAACAATCGAAGTGAGAAATGTTTCAATTACCATGACCGACTATATTCAAAGAAAGGCTTATGTCTGATCGTTGTAGTGAAAATGAATTATTTAATTATTGAGCTTTGCTTCTTACATAGCACAGTTTTCAAATTCAATTTGTCATCGTCAATGAATGATTTGATTAAAAAAATGGTCTTTATTGAATCAATCTATTGCCACTGCAAATGCTTGCTTCATTCTATTTAAAAATTAATGGTAATTACATTATTTCATATTTTATAGCTTGTATGAACATAAGAGTAATTGTTCGTCAAACTACGTAACGAACGCAAGCTGTCAATACCATAGAGCAAAAATTGCTGGTGTAGACTTTCCTTATTTATTCCATTAAAATTGACGCATCATTCGAAAGCGACGTGCCGTATATTGGGTGCTGTATACTTGCGCGTGCGAACGTGCACCCCAACTGATTCCAGTTACCGTAGTTAAAATTCATACGATAGTTAGCAGATTCATCCACAAACACGTTAGCACTTACTCTGTATGGAGAATAGCTTTTAATTAACATTTCTTTCCAATTAATTATATCACAGTATGCATTTAGCGAAATTTTCGAACCGATAATATTTTTAGATGTAAATTCATATTACATGTTTCGGAATATCCATTTTCTTGTATCCAAGTCTATTTTCAATTTGAAATACAGTCAAACAAAAAACATCGAGATTAAAAGTCGGTTACGTTAAGTTTTGGGTTTCTCAATGTTCTTTAATATCATATTTATTATTGATCAATGTTCAAACGCCACTTAATGTACTCAATAAAACAATTATTACACCAATAAACGAGATAATTAAAAAGCATTCTCAGGTGTTATCTATATTTCGGTATTCTCTCTGCAACAAATATTTAATGTTTCAGGACCGCGAATGTACTAGACTTAAAGGATTAATCTATACGTTAATACCAAGCTTTTTGCTGCATACCGTCTCAGCAACTCGTTAAAGAGAATGCTCGTTAGGTATCTTTAACAGAGCGATCAGACAACCGGAAATAATACTGTGCCACCGCTATAAAGTTACAAAATGTTGTAAAGTTAACCCGTATGAGTGTTACGCAAGCGAAGCGTTTAAAAAACGATTAAATTCACGTTTCGCTAGAAACTATTTAAAAATATTTTTTTTAACAATATTAACCGTTGTTTTTAATTATTTTCTATTGGTTTTGGTCATTACGACGACAAATTTGTCTTTGCTCATTTTGGATAACACAACTTTTTACTTTCTCATTAAAATAAATGGTCAATAATTCTGCCTTGAAGTTATCTCAACAGAAACTTTACGATTTCTTTCTTCTTTAAAAAATAACAATGAAACAAGTAAAAACTATAACAAATAACTAAAAAAATGTTACATTTTCCAAGATAATGATCGATTCGTTTTCTATGTTAACAATTTATAATTAACAACATTCAAAATCAGTACATTTATATAAAGCATTTGAGATCAATACATTACAATTATACTTTCCACCAGTAACTCATCAGGCGCTGATGCTACTGTCTGACAAAAGCTTTATTCAAATACTTGTAAACTGCAAACCGTAACAACTTCAGGCGTTTCTTATAAATTATTTTATAGAAACGTAACAATCTTGTTTATAATTGGAAAAAACATATATTCAAACATTCAATCAAGTTCAACAAATATATCAACTTTATAATTAATAATTTAATCAAAATTGAAAAAGAAACACTTTCAAAACATCTTAACATTTTTCAACGTAATTCTCTGTAATAAAACATTGCGTATATTCTCCAAATTTGTTTTATACGTTATTTTGATATATTCATCTCAATATCGTTAATTATAATATGATCGTAATTATAAATCTAAAATAACATGAAAAATATCTCTCAAATAGATAAAGTCAAAGTGTACTTCAAATTCAAATCATCATGAATTTCGTAATACTAATCATAACCAATATTATTTGGCAAATTTAAATTACACGCTTTTATCAAAAACATGTATAAAATTACGGAAAATGTTTTTTAGTGAAAATAATCTTGGAATAAATAAAAATTACTTTGTGAACTTACAATAATTGTGAAAAATTATAATACACTTATGAAACACATTTTTCTAAACAAAGTAAAAAAATATTTTAATCAATTAATGGAAAACATGCTCTGTGACGTAATTGATTGTTCAGTGCCATTACTATGAAATGACATGGCCAAATTCATAATATTAAAATAATATATTTATAACATCATGGGCCCACGTAAGTAGGTCACTATCGTTCTATGACAGTTTAAATTTTTCGGTACATGACTATGATGTTTCCTTAAGCACACATCTCTTTTTGATTAAAAAAAACACTATTACGAAAATGAAAATTTTAACATTTACAGCATGTCTATCATGGACCACATTTGAATTTTCTTAATATAAATTATCACTGAATCACTTATCATTGAATTTTATAATCATTAAACATATTTAACATGAATGTAACATAATTGTTTATTGTATTTTCTAACAGAACATTCGCACACTTTCGTCGGATATATCATAGTAAATGAGACGAATTGTATTCATGACCTCAAGTAAGCTTTGAAAACTTTGTCTGTAATATTCCAAAGACTCCTCAGTTTTGGCTTACTGCCATTCACGCCGTGACATCAAGCTTTAAGGACGGAGATGGTATTTCAAATTATTTAAAAGAACTTAGGTCAAGTTAGTAGAATTGTATTTTCCCAGAGTTAATGTTTTGATTTTTAAATTTCGAATACGTATGTTTTGTTTAATTAAGACGTTGATCACTTTCCAACTCTTCCAATTATATAAATATGCAGCTGAAAGATTAAGTTTTAAAATCTGCATTGCATACTACAAAATTTACTGATTGCTAATTTAACGTTATTTCGCAAGTTTGGTGAATTTGATTTCGTGCAAATGGTTGCATGATTTCTAATAAATCCATACATTATGGTACTGCTAACTATTTTAGTTGCTTTGATAGTTTCAGAAATTCTCTCAGCTCTAATAAGTCTCGTCATTCAGGCTTATCTGAATGACCATTGTGAATACCTTAACTTTGGTTACACCTCGAGATTCATCGACATTTGATCCTTAAATGCTTTAAGAGCATCAATTTCGATAATTAACTATCTGATTGACAAGTTTGACGTTAATGATGACGACAAATCCTAGAGTGAGATATTTCGAATCCAATTATTTTTAATCACGTATAATCAAAGCGTCGACAACATTCAAATCACATCACTGACTATAAAGTTGAAAGTCAAATCTATTCGTGAAATTTGTACAAAAATTGAATCGAATTGCATATTACTTTATACAGTAGAATCAGTTTTTTCCTCTTAAACTACTTATGAGTAGGAATTTTTTTATGTTGTAATGTTAAATTGGAAAAAATAGCCAAGCACCTTAGTTTGATACCAAGGCATTCAAGAGGATTTCATTGTACATTACGTAATCTTGAAATGGACAAGATTTTCTTGTAAAAGTGAAAATGCGGTCTCTAGAAATTATGAGCTCTGCAAAATGAGCTCTGAAATTTGGCGAGAGGACATGGAGGAAAATACGAGTATGAACTGCAGCCGTTACGAACAACCCGACTCCTTGAGCGGGATGGGTAATATGAAGGCTAGCAGAATACGCTGCGCGTAATAAGGCTGCTCGTTTCGCACCCGTTACTTTTACTATATACGCCAAGTCAGTTGCTGTCGCATTTACAAGAAACGAATTTGTCCAGCGTGATAAAATGTTTATTATCACCACGAAAATGCAATGTTACTAAAGGCAATGCAATCGTGCTCAATGATGTACAATATCGATCGTTGAAAATTACTAATCTGGAATAATTCATTCATCGTTTCATAATGTGAGTTTTTGTAGCCATATTTCATACTTTTCCAAAAGAATCATCACACCATAGTTCTGAATTCACTTTCAAAATTTATTCCCAACTTGATAAAAACTTTAACTTTAAAATGTTCAAATTTATGTGATTTTAATTGCTGAGAAATAAACTCTTTTCTCGCGCGAATATAATGGGATGAACGTCGATTAATTTTTCGTTTTCCGTTCACGAAATCACGGATAAATTGAATTGTAACAAGTTTGCTCCCTAAGACACCTAGAACATAGAAGCGTTAAACCAAACTTCCGCCATAATTCCAGTAGAGAATCTTATACCATTGATTACTAAGACCCCCATGACACGTAAATTCGTAATACATTCATAACCGGCGCAGCATTCACGTCAGATAGCGCGTCGTGCTCCGATTCACGAGGGCGTGTCTTGACTGAATTTCTCAAACTTTACTGCAGTCTTTTGCTCGAGGTTTTATCTTCTCCGGAAAAAAATAATGATAATTTTTGGTTCAAAGAATCTTACTTTCTTCTTTTCAAAAAAAAAAAAAAAAACCTACGTTTATGTGAAAGTTTTGAAATTAAAATTTTCTTGCACCATTTAATAGTTAACATTTATTATCTTTTCTTTAACACAAGAATTTTTGCTCGAACGAAGACACTTGTCTTTCTTTTTCGACTTGTAGTATCGCTTAAATTGCTTAGAAACAAATGATATAAATTCTAGATTTTTTTCCATTGACCGTTCATAATTTGGTTTAACAAGAGGACAACCATTTTGCTGTGTTTTATGACTCATGAGCCGTTGTACTTTGAACTGCTAACAATGCAAGGTTTCCCCGCGGAATTGACTGACTTCAGTGCTGTTTTGTTAGTGAGTAGGTACTCTCGTGAGACAAATAAAAGTCCCAATTATCATAGTTGGGATACATATTTATAAGAATAGAAATAATTTTCACATTATTTACGTCCGATTAAATGTTTTTTTAATGAAATGCTTCTTTCTTTTGTTTGTTAGAATCCAGAATAGTTTTTAGGTATATCAAATTTATAATTAAAATTCACGAAATACATTGTATGCCAAACTTAGTTAAACAAACGAAACAAAACACAAATCACTCCAACCTAAACGTTCATTACAGAAGATGCAGACCATAAAATACAAACCACCAAGTAGAACTCTCATCTCATTCAACCCTTTCTTAGGCAGATAAATTATTCTACTAGGAAATATAAATTGAGACAATTCATTGACCGTTTCTTTGACCAATTTATGTTCATAAACTATTAAATCATGTAGATTAAAATTGAACAGACATATTATATATTAACACTTTGTTGCACTTTCAAATACTTCTTACGTGTTTTCTTGCTAAGAAAAGATTCATTATTAACTGAATCAAGAAATTTTTAATTTAAATGTTTTCTCATCATTAATTTAGAATATAATATGTTTTCCATTAGTTTAATACTGACACAGTTTTATTTCTCTGTATTTACATTTTTATTTTTCATAAATTATATTTTCATCGCTGTGTTTTCACATACCAAAGGATAATATTTCATGTCACGATTAAATAAGTAGCCTCAGATGCCAACTTATCACACGAGAATCGACAAAAATGTTGGCAGATCTCTTAACTACCATTATAATTCGAAAAACAAAATAAAAGATTAATATTCTAACGATTATATGAATTTTAACTTTTACGAGTCGGAATCGATCTAGAACGATTATGGATGTAAGGATTTAACGATCTAAATGCTCATAATTAAAATTAGTCATTTTATAAGTATAACTGCAAAAATCCAATATGAGATCATATCGATATTTTCATTACTTGTAATTTAGAAAAATTTTTTGCAAACAGTATGTTTTTCAATTCGCGTATAATTTGCAATTGCAAGTTTATTTGTAATTCTTGTATTGTAATAGTATCTTAACTTTTATTTACAATTTATTCATTTTTTATTTATGTATTTAAGAGTTTGAGCTTCTTAAATGAAACAGCTGTTTTCTTTAATATTTTCTTATCCCCACATTGAAAGTTTTCGTTTTATTTATTCAAAATTCTAATTTACTATAACAACATAAATATTTCATTAGAGACTGTGTTTTATCAATTTAAAAATTAAATACTTCAGAAATAACCTGTTACACTTTGTAATTATTCTTTGCTTTGATGACAACAGAATTTGAAGTGTTGTATTTGGCGCGTGAATATTGCTATACACGTAGCCAAGCCACCATATTAAAATTGCTAATTTCATCATAATTTTTCTTCGTTATTTATTAGACAACCTACGTCCGAATTTTGCATACATGTTTCTTATTAACAAAATTACAGTCGTTTAATTTTTTTTCACCTGTCATCAAATCTTTTTAATTTGATCCACCTTAAATTTATCAAAACATATATGATCCATCATATTTATGTGCAGTTAGAAAGATATAATATTATGTTATAGTTAAATAAATATAAAAAATGTTGAAAGAAACGTAGAAAAAACCTTATTATACTTTTTAAAATAAAAATGTACTCAAATATTCATTACATTAATAATTATTAATTAGAATACAGATATTAAAATCAGAATAATGTATTATTACATAATATTAAATTTCATACAGAGATTGATTTCCTACACAAAATATTCAACAATTGCTATGATAATTCTGTTTTGATCGTAATAAAATTGCACTAAGAACGAATAAATTATACTTATTACTGAAAAATAAAATCTCTATTGATAATAGTTCATGCGTAACTGACGTAATGGGATTATGTAACAGATGATGAATTGGTTCTAATATACAAAAGCTATAAGACTACAAAAATATCTTCTAATACGTCGTTAAAACTTCCCCGATTTATCTTCTGTATGAAACAAACTTCGTAGTTTGTTTTGAAAACTAAAAAAGTTATCGGCGAATATCGAATTTTTCAAGATAAACAGCTTTAAACATCAATATATCGTCGAAAAGTTTGTTGATCATAAACGCATAATGCACGTAAATTACTATTATTTTAATTAATAAAACACAGATTCAAAACGGAGATAAATTTTGTCAAACCGCTTGATGCATTTCCATCATTACTGCATAATATGCATATTTAATGACGAAATATCCATCTATGAAAAAGCTTTCTCAGAACACCGAAACATATTCAAATGCCGCTTAGTAATTGGAAATGTCGTTACTAATTTCCATTTCATTATGCTCGTGATATTCTTCGGTTTGGAGCAATTAATGTAAGTGCCTTCTGATAGGAAAGTGCGCAATGTCACACTTGCAAAATTAATAGATGACGATCCTCGAAAGGCCGATTCGAGTCACGGCATCTGCGGGCTATTACGGTGCCTTTCATCCTGCTACTACACTAGCTTGCGTCTCACCCACAGCTTTTCATGAAGGCGTAGTTGTGCCATTGTATGTCAGATATATTACAAAACTAAATTACGCATGATATTTTGTAACTCTTTACACAAATAAAAGATTAAATGTAATCATGCAAATAATATTGTTACCACTCTGCAAACAAAATAATTCTGGCTCCAAAAGATTATCTTATAAATTAACGGAAACAAGATCTAATAACGATGTATAGCAACATCCTTTGGATTAAATTGACGAAATTTATGATAACGATATGCTGGCAATGATAGGAGGATGAGCATATGTAAAGCTAGAGAATTCATCGATCTGAAATTTCTATTAGCAACATTAATCATGGAGTTGGATAACATATCTATTCAGGACTATATATTCGCACATTTAATGGATAGGCTTCGAATTTCCCTGAGTGTGGTCATGTGCAAAATCCAAATTCCGTGAAGATTGTTAATGTCCATTAGAGAGACAATGTTAAAGTATACATGGTTACTTTGCATCTAGGTATTATAACCATAAGCTGATATTGCACGTAGCATAGTCAGCAGCGAATAACGAATGAGCGTCAATAAAGCATCACAAAGGTTATGGGTCACATAGTGACTGAAAATTTGCAAGTAAATAGCCACAAATCACTGTTTATATTAACCCAGGAATCTATTTTGTCACTGAGCTCTTATAACAGTTTGCATACCATTACTACTAAGTTAAAAGATTTCCAGGCTTATAATATACGGAATTACAAGACTCGTGATGTTTACGCACGTCATTGGAATATCCCCGGAGGGGAAATTAAAAAAGCTGTTTTTATTCGAAATACCTTTTTAGAAGACGGCTTCAAGTTTTATAGCATGCACGATTTAAAAAACAGTATATCGAAAATACGGATCCTTAATGTAACTTATTTACGCTTGCACTTCTTAGTTTCACTAGATAAACCAGTAAGGAGGAGCGCGATGTATCGGAAAAAAGATATAAAGATGAAATAAAAGTTTTCCAGCGGTCGAACAAAGTCGCCCAAGTACGTACTTTTCTCTTGCTTTTCTCAGTGAGTTGACGGTAAAGCAGCTGGCAAAGTTTCGATGCGTTTCAAAATTCATTCGATATATGGTGCAGTGAAAGAAGCCGATGACGAGAAAAGAGGCAAAAAGGAGAAAAATTTTGATGGCTGTGAGAGACGTATTAACTGGCGCGCTTAGATTTTCGAACGCGATGCAGAATAAAAAAATTGAAACAATGACATTACACTCTTGATAAAAAAAAGCAATTGGGAACAAAATTTACTTTCGCCTTTTATTCATTTTGTGTGAAATTAAATTAAAAAGTATTCAAAAGTACTAATAGTGAATAAATAAGGATCTAAAACAATTTTGGAAAATCAATTAGTGCCAAAAATCAAATGCTATGTTGGAAGTTCCATTTCTCGCAAAATTTATTTTTACTTATATGTCTAACGAACTTTAATGAAATCGCAACCAAACTTTTTCCGGATAAAGATTATTAAAAAAATTTCGAAACAAGTTAATGATCACAAGTTTCTCAATTAGTTAATGAAGATAACGTTACTTTCAAGAAGAGCTGTAATTATGGTCAATCGCCGTCTGTTGATAATACGATTTACTGTTATTTATCTCAGCGCATTGCAGGAGCCCACTAATGTAATTATAACTGTTCAGACAATGAACAGTAATATCCGTAGGAAATTAGGAGTTTAAGTTTCAATCTTTACTATAATAAGACATCTTTGTGGTCGAGAAATCGAACTATTTTACAAATTATAATATTATATTAGGGAAATTATTTTAACCTTCTCCTGTTAGCTGGAAGAAGAACATTTATTTTGAATGATTTTCTATTAAAAAGTTTGAAATGTTTTATAGAATTGAACACATTACAAGTGTTCAAATATCCAGTATGAAAAAATGTTAAATACTCCAAATTCAACCTTTAATACCAGATAATCGTATGAATTTATGATACCTGATTCGACGTGCAAAAAAGTAAAACTTCTTACACAAACTGAATCAAGAGCAAAACAGTCAAGTGAATATATGTGAGCATATCCACGACATTTGGTCTCACATTCTTATGAGTATATATGAATAGAGATTTAACTTTCTGTTTGAAATTTTTCCTTCATGGCGTAACACGAAAAAGCTGCTTTTATACGTAGGATAAAGTTACGCAAGAATGAAAGCAAAGTAAAAATAAAACACTTAAATTTATTGTAATTGAAAAACCTTATTTCTAGGCTACCATATTCTTGTATTTCTATTTAGAAGTTCATAAAAAAATACGAAGCTTGGCAAGCTGACTTCATCTCGTAGTACAAGTCAATAACTATTAAATTTCGTTAAAGAATATTTAGTTAAACACAAAATATTTCAGACGAATTATTTAAATGGCCGAAAACATGATATTGTCGTAGAATATCTCGTAACTAATTCAAATACGTTATTCCGTTTTAAAGGTAACACAGTTATTTTTTCAATTATTAAGAACTTGATTGTGTCAAAAAACTACATGTTAATTGTAATTGTCAATTATTAATTATTAAGTTTTAATTAAAGATCATATTTAAATCGGAGAAAAACATATCATAAATGTAATTAACCATTACATCTACGAGCAAAAATGAAAAAGCCTGTAATTTTAAAGAAATAATATTCTCTAATACAATGTTGAGTCTTCTTTAATAATATTCACTACAAGGACATGTATACAAACAAATTAAACTTTTTAATTTCATATCATAAAATGTATTTATCAACTCTAATTAACTGTTTTGTATATTCAATCATATTAAAATACAAATATTTATTCTTATTTTCCCATGTTTGTATCAATATTATTAATCAAATGTTTAAGAGAGAAATATATATTAATTAATATTTCCGATAATTAATACATTCTTGACATTTCATTACATTATTTATATTAATCATTGTATGTAACTATATTTTTGTGTGTAAGTGTATGTGTGTGTGTGTTCGCGCACGCGTTTGTATGTTCGTGCGAGCGTGCGTGCATGTGTGTGTGTTTGTGTGCGTGCGTGCGTGCGTGCGTACATATGGATGTGTGTACGTGCGTGCATGCGCGCGCGCGTGTGTGTGCGTGCGTGTGTAATTAATACATTTCAGAAAATCTGGTGTAAATAAAAATGCAAATTGATGAATTATTTCATTTATATACTTCAACTCTGACAATAATATAAGTAAAGCTTTTCAACAAAAATTCGACAATTCATTTGACATGCATTCCATTTTTGTTTGTTTGTTATTAACTTATGACTATTATGATAAGAAATTCCATGTCAAATATAATCATACAACTGTCAGTAAAATTGTTATTGTTATTTTTAATTCTCAATGGAAAACACAAATAAATTATTCACGTAGCTTGCATTATCAAAAACGATAATTTAATGATAAATACACGTGCTGTTCTATTCCGTATGATAAAATATTATGCTGTAATATACCGTACATCCCTTCAAAAAATCGATATCGTTTTATTGAAACCAAATATTTTGTCATAGTTTGTGATAAAGCTTTTCGAAACATCGTTTGACGATGAATGAAACAGTTCTTATGTTCACACGACAGGTGCGTATAGTTATTCGCGTGCTACAGGATAGCATTTAAATTAAACATATCTAACCATCTCAAACATTTACGTTAGACTAATTTAATTAAAATTGCAGGAAATCAAGCTAGTTTTGTAAACTAATTGAACTTCCATAAATTAATTCACAAGTAACTTCCCAACAACAGATTAAAAAGACATCAAACATGATAATTATAAAACCTCAATTTCTTGTTCTAGATTCAATTTTTTATGGAACGAATTTCCTCTAAAAAAATAATAATAATAATAAACTACAACAATTTCCAATGCCATGTGTGATGAAAATTTTGCCGTCAGAAGAACTGATTATATAGATTATTTTTGTGTGTTCGCAAAAATAATGTAAACTTTAAAACAAAAATATAAATAACGTTTGTCGCAGACATAAATTTTCGAATTAAGTTTTTATGAGTCGTGTAAGTCTATATGATGGTTTTTTCTAGGCATGTTCTTTTAAATTGCTTTCATAGTTGATTAATTGTAGGATAAAAATTATAATAGTGAAATTAAATAGCATATACACAGAACCTGATGATTGATCTCGGTAAGCAATCGCTATTCAATAATAGTAATAATACAGAACATGATACGAATGTTTAGTTGAGGCTACGACTGAAAAATTTAAATTAATCATTTCAAACAAATGTAAATATTATTTAACTGTTGATCAACAAAATCTACTTCTGAAAAAGTACTAATTAATTAAGAAAGAAACAGAATTCCAAAGATCTTAATTATCTTAAGCTAAAATCTCAAGTTCTATAAATTTCAAGTCCTTGATTAACGAAAAGCTAGAGAAAGAGATTTGTTGTGTTTAAGGGGGTGATATAATGTGCCCCCTCATACAACTCCGAAAATGCGCAAGAAACTCAAGATAAAGTATTAACAATTTCGCAAAACCATAACGTACAATTCTTATCACATAAAATGAGCTTTAATTAACTTCTATCATTGCTATCTTTCAAATAATACTATTTATATTCTTGGTCTTTACATCGCAAAAAAGTCGATCTAACTAGAGAAGTTACAATAGTTAAAATTACAGGAACTTACAATACGAATCTTGTATAATAAGAAAAAAATAATTAAAAATACTTTAAAAATACACAAATTTCGCATTATTACGTATTATTTTCATAGTATTTTTACTAAAATTATCGATATTCATAATTGATTACCAGAAATTATATACAAACTCTAGTCTATAAAGAACGTTATCTACAGAAACGCAGGATCAGCTCTTCAATTCTAAACATTATACGGTGAAATAAATTATATCACGTGACACTTTATGTCAACTAATCAAATAAACTTAAAGTAAAATGTTTTCTCAAAACTACCATGATTACACTTGTATTTATGATTAAATGGAATATATAGATATTTGACAAATTCAGTACATTATATAATGCATAAAACTCTAAAAAATTAAATATAATATTGTATTTTATACATTTTTTAAATTAATTAATTAAATTTTTGTATACAAAAAGTAATTTCGTATTATTTAAATAAAAATAATAATTTCGTGAAATTAATTATTTTTATATACGTCATTTAAATTATATGCGCAATGCATTTAATTGTAACTCGCTAGTATGATATTTTTTTAATTCAATTTTCATAATTGCTACAATATTTTTCTTGATCAATCAAGATTAATGTTTTATTTTAGATGTAAAATACTGAAATAACATCAATTATATATCTGTCATTAAGAAGTTAAACGATATTATTTGTGAAATATTGTAAAATGATTTATTATGCAAACAAAAATATTGATCCGTTTAATTTCTTAGGATAACATAAATTTGTCTACTTCATTAAAAAATTATAAAGTAACTGTTGCATAAAACTTCATTTTTAATGAAATGGACGAGTGAGACACAAGTGTTCTTTGCAGAAAAATTCAGTTATTTTGGCGTGAAGTAAGCAGAATTGAATAAACATTTTTCCGCAAATAGAGTTGACAATGGTACGAATTTAAAAGTCGTTGGGACGAGCACAGGTGGCTTCACGGAGGAAAAAGCGGAGCTCGAAAAAATTGCATTTCTCTCCTTGCAGGAGAGTACTTTTTTCAACGTCTTACTCTTCGTTCACCGCTTTCAAAGTCGGCTATCTCCTCGATTCTTACTAAGCATTGGTTATAAATGCAAATATATGAATCTAACGCGCAAGCAAATTTTCCCTGCGTGCGACTTCCTGGGGGTGGAAACACGAAAAGGCCCTTTTAACTCCACATCGTCTAGAAAACCCCTTCACTTATATTGATAAAAGTCGTTGGAATTGCGTAGCTCTTTCGACTTTTTTATCAGTACGACTCACCCCATCTTCTGATTGCTTCTACTAAGAGCGCAATAAACGTCAACTTTGGTGATATAACGACAAATGTTATTACAACGAAAATGCTGATGTATCTTTTTCTGTGAATTACCTCACAAACTCACCATACTAAATCTGATGAAATCAAGTTTGACTATCGTTTGCAACATTAAGATAGATTCCATTAATTTCCCATTCAAAATGATTTTGGTCAAAACATTAGCGTAATTATATAGCGTAATATACACATAAATATCTTCCTAACTATTCACATTATATATTACATCCAGTGCATGAATAAACTTATTTACTATACGCTTTAATCAAAGTTATGCAAATTTCATTTCAAATATTTAAACAAATTTTATAAATTATTCTCCCACTGGAATCAAAATAAGTTTATGTATTAGTATTTGAATGATAAACTTTAGTATTAAAATAATATTTCAACGCGAAACTATTATGTTTCTATTATTGTTGATCTTTGATGCACGAAATCAATTTTTTAGTTATAAATTTATATTATTTTATACATGGAACAACAATTTATTTATTAAAGTCATTGAGACTAAGTATCATTGCAGAATATCATAATAATTTCAAAATAATGAAAAACCATTTCATAATAAACATTTTTATATGTGTGAGAAGTTATGTATAGAAAGAATAAACATATTTTGAATATACAATGATGTGATTGTATTATCATTTTCTCACTAAAATTGAAATTATTTTAAGATCAGTTGTTTTGTTTCAAAGATTTGAAATAGAATTTTCATATACCATATACATACCCATAAAAAGCATAATAGAAACAAATTTTAACCATGCACCAACATTTATTCATTCAACAAAAAAGTACTCTGTCAAAAAAGCAGTATTGAATGCTTCAACGTTGTCAAACTCATTTATTATCTGCATACAGCATAACTATTTCGTAAAATATTTGGTAAAATGCATAAAAAGGAGATTTTTTACAGGAAACGGCTTTTCAATATGATGAAATAATGTGAACGTGCATCAGCAACTGTCAAAGCATAAATGTTTACGTATTTTTCGTCGGTTATGAATGTTTATTCAACAACAATTTTATTTTTCCATATACTTTTAATGTTTATTACAACATTAAATGATGTATGAAAATAAATGGTAAGTTATAAATTTACAAACCAAAGACAAGTTAATCGAACAACCATAAAAAGATGGAGAATATAATGATATTTTCCATGACGAAGTGCTTTTAGTTTTTTGGAAATATCTTGTTAATTATACGTGAAACACATCGTGAAACATAAAGTAATAAAAATCTCGAGGAAATCTGAAGGATCATAATGTGCGATGAAAAGATATTTTTAATAGCGGAATGAAAGGTTATATTTTGAAGCTATGCAGTTAACAGAAGACAACCAATGTACTGATACTAATAGGATAACTAAGGTGTCTTTAGAATCAAGTATACTCATGACTCGATTTTCGTAGCCAAACGGCACTGGAGCTCTGCCAAATTACTACGCGTATTTAGATGCGAGCTTGCTTTTTCATTCATAAAGTGAGATATTGTTCATAAGCCCATGGATTAAAATACGAAATATTGACGTGTTCTATTAATTACTGTGATTTACTGAAGTATATAAATTAAGTTCGAAGAATAAAAAATATTATACTCTGTATTATGCATAAAGATATATAATTAGCAGTAAAATACAATCGATTGAGGACATAAAAGTAATTTAATTATGAAATATAGTCCAAATGTATTAAAACTGATGGAATTAAAACGTTTGAAAATTTATTTTCATTCATTAAACCTGATAATCACGTAGGTTCCAATAACCATTGAAATCATAAATTGAATCCAACATGGTTATAATTGAATCGCTTGTACTTTTCTTATGGGACTATATGATATAATGGAGGTGACAATAAATTGCAAAACTACTTTCGATTTATCGCAGCGCTAGAAATTAATCGATTGCTCTCGCAATAACTATAAATTAGCACGGAGCTAAATCCGGCGAGTTAGATTTCGTTGTCGTGGTCGCGAAACGAAACCCTAGAACGTGCAAATCCCTGTGTAAAGTCTTCGAAAGACGGTGGCATGCTGTCGTTGTCAGAGATCCCACAGGATTTCAGTTCACCGACGATCTGTCGGTGAACTGCAATCTGTCGGTTCAGGATTTGAATACCATTTTACAATATCCTTTAAAGCCATCCTTTGAATCTCATCTACAGATCTTTACTTTGACTGAAACTCCGTTACTTACACAATATTATCGGTTTCGTTTTTAATCAAAACGCTACCAAAAATCTATGAACCAAATTCTGATGTTTCAATTTAATTCACTCTCCAGACATTAAAAAGTAAACGCTCCATTTGTATTATTGTTACTTTCATCTGTCTCTGAGAAGTTAATCATTTCTGATTTTGAGTAAAAGGAAATCTGTTGGTTTTTTTATTCGCTACTCTAACGTTGTTAAACAGTAAACGTACACATCTGCAATAAAATATACGCTGCGAGCAAGAAGTTGGTAATTCAACACGTGTTAAACTCATTAGTGATTTGCTAATGTGACTTCTCGAAGTACAAATCGTAGCTTTTCTTGTACCCACAGAACTTTTCCCATAAATTTCATAATGTTTTGTTTTATTTAAATCAGAATTATCATCTTCATATTTATTATTATCGACAGAAATATATACTGTATAAAGTACAATCACATAATACACGCATAATTTAATTTTACACATTTTTCATCGTCTACAGAATTTATCATATATTACACAGTTTGCAAATTACTTATAAGGAGACTTCTTTTATCGCTTTTTCCTCACAGATAAAACGAAAAAGATAAATGTGATTGAATTTGTATTTGCAATATTTTCACTTAATTTAACATCGTGTATGAAATAAAACTAACAATTTATTATACCCCACTACTATTATAAGAATATAATGTAATATTAAAAAACTTACAATATTTTAAGAATGTATGAAGAGTGAATTATTTATCTTCATCAATAAAACTAAGAACATAATAGCTTTTCCTAGCAGACAAATAAAAGTCTCTTAAAACTTGTCTTGTAATCTTCCCTATAAAATAATAAACAATGTCAATCACTAATATAATAGTTATAATAAAAAAATTACTTGTTTACATTTATGAATAGTAAGGCAATCAATCAGATTTGAAACTCTAATTTACAATTGATTCAGTAATAAATCAATTGAAAGATAATTATTTTAGAGAATTCTAAACCAGAAATTATAATGATATAAAAATTTATTTATTATTATTTTTCTTGAGTTATCTGCATTTCTTCAGCAATTTTTTTAGCTACTGAAATTCAACTTTTTCTTCAATCAATATTAACAAAATTAAAATCTGGACCATCAATATTAGATATTAAAATCTAGATCATATCAATTAGGTGGTATTAATTATATGACTTAAACTAATATTTAAATTTATCACAAATACAAATCTATTTTGTTTAATTTAAAATAAAACATCTTAAAGATACACTCTTCAAACTTTTATAGAATGTAAAAACAAATGTTCCATATACTGTGACTGTACCGTTGTAATAATTAGAAATGTCCTGATGAACGGTTTCTGAGTTCCATAACCCTTATATTATTTGAATTGGAATGAATAAAGAACTTTAGCAGAACAATTTTTTCACAGTTTTTATTTTCTTTTTCTCGCTGAATTTCCCGACACACGACAAACACAACCCAGCTGTCGTTTACTAAGACATAACCTAGCTCCACCAGCATATAACCTAGTGTCTGTTTACCTTACTGTTGGAGATACTGTTTTAAAGTGTAAAGTATTTTAGTTTGAAACATTTCAGTTAAAACACTTCAAAAATATAAGATAAATATAATTAAGCCATTAGATAGGTGTCTCATGTTTCGTTGTATAACATTTAAACTTCTAGAC